>JAINUV010001461.1:2473354-2500342 GCA_020205505.1 Panax japonicus | reverse complement strand
CCGGCGGCGCAGTCTCCTGTGCCTCTCAACCCGCTTTCCGTTGCCGGTATTCCGTGTTGATGGATGCGCATTATAGGGAGTTGCCTGAGAGGCGCAACCCATAAATTGCATAAAAAAGAGCGTTCGCTGCATTCCACAGCAAAAGCGGCTGTTATACGCAGTTACACACAATGTTATCCACATTAGTCGGGCCAGATAAATTTAGGCGAGCATCACGCAAACGTTTTCGCTACAATGCCGGGCGAAGTTCCGGACACCCCTTTTCGGGGCGTTACCTGAGGTTTTTGATTTTTTCTTCCTATATAGAGAAGAGGAAACCGCTGTAAAGCCTGATGTAACGCTCTTATATACGCGAAACAAAGCCAAGGGATAAACCACCATGCAACAAACTCGTCCTGTACGCCGCGCATTGCTCAGTGTCTCTGACAAAGCCGGTATCCTCGAATTTGCTCAGGCGCTCTCAAGTCGCGGTGTCGAACTGCTCTCCACAGGCGGAACAGCTCGCCTGCTGGCGGATGCGGGTCTGGCTGTCACAGAAGTCTCTGACTACACCGGTTTCCCGGAAATGATGGATGGACGCGTCAAAACCCTGCATCCGAAAGTGCATGGCGGCATTTTAGGTCGTCGCGGCCAGGATGATGCCATTATGGCGCAGCACAACATCAGCCCAATCGACATGGTGGTCGTTAACCTCTATCCCTTTGCACAGACCGTCGCCCGTGAAGGATGTTCACTGGAAGATGCAGTGGAAAATATCGACATCGGTGGCCCGACCATGGTGCGCTCTGCTGCCAAGAACCATAAAGATGTGGCAATCGTGGTCAGCAGCGGCGACTACGATGCGATCATTGCCGAAATGGATGCCCATGAAAATGGGCTGACGCTTGAGACCCGTTTCGATCTGGCAATCAAAGCGTTCGAACACACCGCCGCGTATGACAGCATGATCGCTAACTACTTTGGCAGCCTGGTACCCGCCTATCACGGTGATCGTAATCAGCCCGCCGGCCGTTTCCCGCGTACTCTGAATCTGAACTTCATTAAGAAGCAGGATATGCGCTACGGTGAAAACAGCCATCAGGATGCTGCCTTCTATATAGAAGAGAACATCACTGAAGCTTCAGTGGCGACTGCCCGGCAGGTTCAGGGCAAAGCACTCTCCTATAACAACATTGCTGACACGGATGCTGCACTGGAGTGCGTAAAAGAGTTCAGTGAACCCGCCTGCGTCATCGTCAAACATGCGAACCCTTGTGGCGTAGCGACCGGTGACTCTCTGCTGGCAGCCTATGAGCGTGCTTACCAGACCGATCCGACCTCCGCATTTGGCGGCATCATCGCCTTTAACCGCGAGCTGGATGAAGCAACTGCGCAGGCCATTATCAGCCGCCAGTTTGTTGAGGTGATTATCGCGCCAGCCGTTTCTGAGGCCGCGCTGAAAATTACCGCCGCGAAGCAGAATGTCCGTGTCCTGATCTGCGGCCAATGGCAAAACCGTACTGCTGCACTGGATTTCAAACGCGTCAACGGGGGTCTGCTGGTACAGGATCGCGATCTCGGCATGGTCGATGCCAGCCAGCTGCGCGTCGTCAGTAAACGTCAGCCAACCGAACAGGAACTGCGTGATGCGCTGTTCTGCTGGAAAGTGGCGAAGTTCGTTAAGTCTAACGCCATTGTTTATGCACGCGACAACATGACCATCGGTATCGGTGCCGGACAGATGAGCCGTGTCTATTCCGCTAAGATTGCCGGCATTAAAGCAGCCGATGAAGGACTGGAAGTAAAAGGATCAGCCATGGCGTCGGATGCCTTCTTCCCGTTCCGTGATGGTATTGATGCGGCAGCCGCGTCAGGCGTGAGCTGCGTCATCCAGCCTGGCGGCTCCATCCGCGATGAAGAGGTGATTGCGGCGGCAGATGAGCACGGCATTGCCATGATCTTCACCGACATGCGTCACTTCCGCCATTAATCGTTCTGGAGAGAAACAGATGAAAATTTTAGTAATCGGCAATGGCGGACGTGAACATGCTCTGGCCTGGAAAGCAGTCCAGTCGCCGCTGGCGGAAACCGTGTTTGTGGCACCGGGTAATGCGGGCACCGCATTAGAGCCTGCGCTGCAGAATGTCGCGATCAGTGCAACTGATGTCCCTGCCCTGCTTGAGTTTGCCCGGCGTGAAAAGATCGATCTGACAATTGTCGGCCCCGAAGCGCCGCTGGTAATTGGCATCGTGGATGCCTTCCGTGAGGCCGGGCTGGCTATCTTTGGTCCGACTCAGGCCGCTGCGCAGCTGGAAGGCTCTAAAGCTTTCACCAAGGATTTCCTGGCGCGTCATCAGATCCCGAGTGCGGAATACCAGAACTTCACCGAGGTTGAGCCCGCTCTCGCGTATCTGCGTGAGAAAGGCGCCCCTATCGTCATCAAAGCCGACGGCCTGGCCGCAGGTAAAGGCGTGATTGTGGCGATGACGCTGCAGGAAGCTGAGGATGCGGTTCAGGATATGCTGGCCGGAAACGCCTTTGGCGATGCCGGACACCGCATTGTGATTGAAGAGTTTCTGGATGGCGAAGAAGCCAGCTTTATCGTGATGGTGGACGGCGAGCATGTGCTGCCCATGGCCACCAGCCAGGATCACAAACGCGTGGGCGATGGCGATACCGGTCCTAACACCGGCGGAATGGGTGCCTACTCTCCGGCTCCGGTTGTCACCGATGAGATCCACCAGCGCGTTATGGATCAGGTTATCTGGCCGACCGTGCGCGGCATGGCGGCTGAAGGCAACGTCTATACCGGTTTTCTCTATGCCGGCCTGATGATCGATCACACCGGGCAGCCGAAAGTGATCGAATTCAACTGCCGCTTCGGCGATCCGGAGACTCAGCCGATCATGCTGCGCCTGCAGTCGGATCTGGTCGATCTTTGCCTGGCCGCCTGTGACGGTAAACTGGATCAGAAAACGTCACAATGGGATCCCCGCCCTGCGCTGGGTGTGGTGCTGGCGGCGGGCGGTTATCCGGGTGACTACGCTCAGGGCGATCAGATTCACGGTCTGCCACTGGAAGAAGTGGCTGACGGCAAGGTATTCCACGCCGGAACACGGCTGGAAGAGGACCTGGTGCTGACAAACGGTGGCCGCGTGTTGTGCGTAACCGCGCTGGGCGACGATGTGGCCGCGGCACAAAAGCGGGCTTATGAGCTGACAAAACCGATCTCATGGCAGGGCAGCTTCTGTCGCCGCGATATCGGCTACCGCGCCATTAATCGCAAATAAGTTCAGGGGGCACCAGGTGCCCCCTTTTTAATTCACATATCTTCTTCTGTCGGCTGCTGTGAGCAGTCATCCTGCTGACTGACCCGCAATAGCTGTATTCCTTCCGGCGCTTCCAGCCATGACACCATCAGCGGTGTCGATGCGCGGCGTTGCTGCTGTGTCAGCATCTGCAGAGCGTCGGCGTCAAAAGCGGGTCTGACCTGCTGGCCTTCGCAACTCTCCAGCACATTGTTTCCCAGCCAGTGCCCCTGTCTGAGGAACACCTGACCGCTTAATAGCGCATCGCTGAGGTTACGCATCCGCTCGGCATCAAACTTATAGAGCTCAACCGCATCCGGGCTGACTGCTTCACGCCGGCCTGAAAGCTGGCGCTGCATAAAGTTAAGACCGCCAGCCTGGTCAAAGCGCAGGGTCACATCATCAGGCTGGTTGCCCTTCACCTGACGCTGGATGCTGATCAACGACTCTTCCAGCCAGACATAATCCGTCACTTCACCCTCACCGCCACTGAACGGCGTATAGAAGGTGCGGATATGGACCGACTGGTGGTCGCTGTTTTTACGCCAGATACGAACAACACCACGATCGGCAAGATAGCCACTGGCAGAAAAGGGGGGAATATCCGGAGTAGAGCTGCAACCGAAAAGAAACAGGGAGAGAAACAGAACAGATAAACGCTGAAACAGCGGGGTCATGATGGCTGGCCTCTTAAACAAAAGGGGCGAAACGCCCCCTGTTTTAAAGCTTAACCGCAGTGCGACGTCTTACTTAACGGCGTCTTTCAGCGCTTTACCAGACACGAATGCCGGTACATTTGCTGCAGCGATTTTGATCTCTTTGCCAGTCTGCGGGTTACGACCGGTACGCTCAGCGCGGTGGTTCACTTTAAAAGTACCAAAACCAACCAGTTGTACAGCATCACCATCTTTCAGAGACTCAGTGATCGCAGCCAGAGTAGATTCCAGCGCTGCCTTTGCCTGGGTTTTAGACAGGTCAGCTTTTTCTGCGATCACATCAATCAGTTGAGTCTTGTTCATAAGTTATCCTTAAAGTGTATTTATCGCTTGCTAAGCAACGAGTGCGAGGGAAAAGCCATATTCTGGCACTCTTCTGCCTGCACGCACCGATAGCCACAATTTTCAGCCCCCCAAATGTAGACCAGACAGGGGGCCAATGTGAAGCCTCCAGGCGCGCTAATTCGGGCCTGAAGTCACGTTTTATCGCCTTACTGCTGGAAATTTATACCGATGTTGCTAATTCCCGCTTCACGCAGGTCAGATCGCAGACCTTTAATCAATTCAAGGTCGCGCTCTTCACACTCCGCCAGCAGGCGGAAAATCTCCCACTGAAGGTCCCACTCATCGATGATAGCCGGGTTTTCACGCAGCTCTTCGTCGGTCATTTCGCGTCCAGCCTGGGTCATTTCCAGCATGGCGATAGTGGTAATTGAGGTCTCGCTGACTTCAATTGCATGCTCAAGAGTTTCACCGCTCAGCTGCGCATGTACGACTTCGCTTAATGCCACACAGGCATCGATAGCCGGATAAACGCCGTAAACCTCAAACGCATCACCATCCGGAATGGCGGCTTCGAGCTTTTCCAGCTGGCTGTCGAAGTTAATCTTCGCATCTTTGACCGTCAGGTTTTCCCAGATCAGATCAAGAATACGGCGATAGAGTGCCGGATCGGCAAATTCAGTCTGCTCGCAGAACGCGCGATAGTTGGGATACATGCGCTCGCACAGGCAGGCCATAAAAGTAAGGTGCTGCCAGCTTTCCAGCTTCGCCAGACGCAGATGAACGGGATTTTGTAACATAAAGGTGGCTCTTATTCGTTTCGCTGGCCGCAGTGTAACTGCAAAACCGCAGCACAAACAGTGTTAAAGCGCGTTTTGCCAGCGCTGGAAAGCGGTTCGGTTCGAGGCAACCGCGTCGGCCCAGCGGGTCGGTTCCGGCAGGCGGTAACCACGCGTACAGTTTTCGACCCACTGCAGCGCGGTATCCAGGCTGACACGATGACCGGTGGCGACAAACAGCGGATTACAACGGAGCTTGCTGCGCCATACCCAGCCTATCTGCTCACCTTTGTCGAGCAGTGGCTGGCGACTGCCAGGCTGCGCATCCAGATCGGCAAAACGGCCACACAGGCGACTTTTCGCGACACCAATGGTGGGCACATCGACCAGCAGACCAAAATGTGACGCGACGCCAAGTCGTCGTGGATGCGAAATACCGTGTCCATCTACAAACAGCAGGTCCGGCTTTTGCTCCAGCATCTGCCAGGCGGCCATCAGCGCTGGATATTCACGGAATGAGAGAAAGCCCGGAATATAAGGCATGGTGGTCTCAACGCGTGCGATGCGGTGCTCCACCAGCTTTAAGGAGGGATACTCCAGTATCACCATCGCCGCCCGGGTGATGGTGCCTTCCTGCTCAAATCCAACGTCCGCCCCGCCGATAAAGCGGGGTGGCAGCACATCAAAATCATCTTCACGCACCACATCAGCGGCGCGTTGTAACTGCTCAGCGCGAAGTGCGGCAATATCCATGATTACTCCTGATGCCAGGGACGTGATAAACGGTGTACCGCCTCAACAAAGACGCCCGCATTTTCCGGTGGCACATCCAGATGAATACCATGACCCAGATTAAAGACATGCCCGGTGCCCGAGCCAAAGCGCTCCAGGATCCCAGCCACTTCCTGTTCGATGCGCTCAGGTGCCGCATAGAGCATAGAAGGATCCATGTTGCCCTGCAGTGCGACTTTGTCGCCCACGCGACGGCGTGCGTCATCAATATCGGTGGTCCAGTCGAGACCCAGCGCGTCACAACCGGTGGCGGCCATCGCTTCCAGCCACTGTCCGCCGCCTTTGGTGAAGAGCGTCACCGGCACGCGGCGGCCGTCGTTTTCACGCAGCAGACCATCGACAATTTTGTGCATGTAATGGAGTGAGAATTCGCGGTAATCACGACCGGTCAGCACGCCGCCCCAGGTATCAAATACCATAACGGACTGCGCACCGGCGCGGATCTGAGCATTGAGATAGAGGATGACGCTGTCGGCCAGCTTATCCAGCATCGCGTGGAGCGTAGCGGGATCGGCATACATCATCTTCTTAATTTTGGTAAACGCCTTGCTGCTCCCGCCTTCCACCATATAGGTGGCCAGCGTCCACGGACTGCCGGAGAAGCCAATCAGCGGCAGATCGCCGTTCAGGTTCTTACGGATGGTACGGACAGCATTCATCACATAGCCCAGCTCCATTTCGGGATCGGGCACCGGTAAACGCTCAACGTCAGCGCGACAGGTCACAGGGTTTGAGAAACGCGGGCCTTCGCCGGTTTCAAAGTAGAGACCCAGTCCCATCGCATCCGGAATGGTCAGGATGTCACTGAAGAGGATGGCGGCATCCAGCGGATAACGGCGCAGCGGCTGCAGGGTGACTTCACAGGCCAGCTCGGCGTTTTTACACAGCGACATAAAGTCACCCGCCTGGGCGCGTGTCGCTTTGTACTCCGGCAAATAGCGCCCGGCTTGTCGCATCATCCAGACCGGCGTGACATCAACCGGCTGACGTAACAGGGCACGCAAATAACGATCGTTCTTCAGTTCACTCATCTCAACACTCTCTCAATAACAGGCGTGTAGTGTAGCACTTTCACACTTCGGCGCGGCACAGGGCGACGGTATCTTCAATCAGGCGGCGCGCCACGGTGCCTGGCGGTGGCAGCAACGGCAGCTCATCAAAACGGAACCAGGCCGCATCCAGCAGCTCTTTACCGTCGTGCTGCAGATCGCCGCTGTCATACTCCGCCATAAAGGCTGTCATCAGCGATTGCGGGAAGGGCCACGGCTGGGAGGTAACGTAACGGACGTTTTTGACGCGGATATTGCTCTCTTCCATCACTTCGCGGGCAACGGCCTGCTCCAGCGTCTCGCCCACCTCCACAAAACCTGCCAGCACGGTGTAGACCTTGTTGCGATGGCGGGCATGATTCGCCAGCAGGATTTCATCACCGCGACGGATAGCCACAATGATGCAGGGTGCGATCTGCGGATAATAACGCTCGCGACAATGGCTGCAGAGACAGGCAAATTCATGTTTGCTTTGGTGCATTTCATGGCCGCAATAGCCGCACCAGCGATGAGAACGGTAGAATTCCGCCAGTTGCACACCGCGACCCACCAGCTGAAACAGCGCCACATCCTGATCGATCAGCTGTCGTACTGAGAACATATCGGCAGAACGCGGCTCACAAATCAGCCAGACTTTTTCGCCCTGCCACTCACCGATGGTCCGGGCTTTACTGCCGGTCAAACCAAATTTTCCGGCGTTTCCGTGGGGTAAATCACCTTGTGGTAACCAAAGTTTCTGTTCATGGCTGACAATCCACCATCCAGCGTCTACGCTTGAGATTTCGCATTGCATTTATTTCGTCATCCTTAGCGTCAACTCGCACGCTGAAGTCCTGATGTTAAGTGTGTAGATAAACAACTATAACTCACATGGAGTTAGATATGCTTAACCAGTTAGACGTCCTGGCTGAACGCGTAGGTGGCAGTAATGAACTGGTCGATTCGTGGCTTGAAGCCCGTCGTCAGCTACTGGTGACCTATTATCACCTGGTCGGACTTAAACCAAACAAAGAGGCGCTGACGCGTCTTGATGAGCAGGCTCTGGACAACTTCTGTCACGGTCTGGTCGATTATCTTTCTGCGGGTCACTTCAGTATCTATGAACGCGTGATCAGCGAAATGAGTGGCGACAGCCCGATGATTGCCGCCGCACAGATCTATCCACCGCTGGAAGCCAATACTGAGCGTCTGATGCAGCTGTATGACGGCCACCTGCAGCAGGCGATCGACGACGAGAACTGCATGACCTTCCAGCAGGCACTCTCCGAAGTGGGTGAAGTGCTGGAAGCACGCTTTACGCTGGAAGATAAGCTGATTCAGCTGGCATGGGACAACCAGCTTGTCCCCCCGCCGGTAGCCAATGACAGCCATATCGCGCGTCCGGCTTAATCATCATCTCCGGCAAAGGGGTTGAGATTATCCCGTAGCCCTTTTATGCTGAACAGGTTCTGAGGAGAGTGCTCCAAAGAACCTTTTTTATTTTTGCTTTGAAATATAAGGTTTTTACGCCTGGCTCTGTTATCAGACACCCGCGTAAAAACAGCTTCTTGTCGGAGTGCCCAAGTTGGGCTGAGACCGTTAATTCGGGATCCGCGGAACCTGATCAGGTTAGAACCTGCGAAGGGAACAAGAGTAAATATTCTCTGTATACCAGCATGCTTACGCTGTCTATACGGTTACTCCTTCCGAACTCCGGACAAGCATCGTTCCCCCTTAACAGGAAGATTGCTATGTCTGACCAAAAAACAACCCGTCGTGAACAGCGTGCCCAGGCGCAGGAATTTATCGATTCCCTGCAAAGCGGCAGTGCATTTCCCCAGTCCCGCCGCATCTGGATTACCGGCAGCCGCGAGGATATCCGCGTTCCCATGCGTGAAATCGTGCTAAGCCCGACCCACATCGGCGGCAGCAAAGAACAGCCTCTCTATGAGCAGAACGAAGCAGTACCGGTCTATGACACGGCGGGTGCCTATGGCGATCCCGCGGCACAGATCGATGTTCATCGTGGCCTGGAAAAGCTGCGCGCCCGCTGGATTGCTGAACGCGACGACAGCGAATTTCTCGAACAGAACAGCTCAGGCTATACCCAGCAGCGGCTGGCTGACGAGGGACTGGATCATCTGCGCTTCGATCAACTCCCGACACCGCGCCGTGCCCGCGCAGGCTGCTGCGTCACGCAATTGCACTATGCCCGTCAGGGGATCATCACCCCGGAGATGGAATTTATCGCACTGCGGGAAAACATGGGCCGTGAGCGAATCCGCAGTGAGGTATTGCTGCAACAGCATCCCGGCCACAGTTTTGGCGCGCATCTGCCAGCCAGTATCACGCCCGAGTTTGTGCGTCAGGAGGTCGCTGCCGGACGCGCCATCATCCCTGCCAATATCAATCACCCTGAATCGGAGCCGATGATCATTGGCCGCAACTTTCTGGTTAAGGTCAACGCCAACATCGGTAACTCGGCGGTGACCTCTTCTATTGAGGAAGAGGTGGAAAAACTGGTCTGGTCGACTCGCTGGGGTGCCGATACGGTGATGGATCTCTCTACCGGTCGTTATATTCATGAAACGCGCGAATGGATTTTGCGAAACAGCCCGGTGCCAATCGGTACAGTGCCGATTTATCAGGCACTGGAAAAAGTGAATGGCGTGGCCGAGGCGCTGAACTGGGAAATATTCCGCGATACGCTGCTTGAGCAGGCGGAACAGGGTGTCGATTACTTCACTATCCACGCTGGCGTGCTGCTGCGTTATGTCCCGATGACGGCGAAACGTCTGACCGGAATTGTATCGCGGGGTGGATCTATCATGGCGAAATGGTGCCTGTCGCATCATCAGGAGAGCTTCCTGTATCAGCACTTCCGGGAGATTTGTGAAATCTGCGCCGCCTATGATGTCTCCCTGTCGCTGGGCGATGGCCTTCGTCCGGGTTCCATTCAGGATGCCAACGATGAGGCGCAGTTTGCCGAACTGCGTACCCTGGGCGAACTGACCCGTATTGCCTGGGAATATGACGTTCAGGTCATGATTGAAGGCCCGGGGCACGTCCCGATGCATATGATCCGCCGCAACATGACCGAACAGCTCGACCTGTGCGATGAAGCCCCCTTCTACACCCTTGGCCCGCTGACCACCGACATCGCGCCCGGCTATGACCATTTCACCTCCGGTATCGGTGCTGCCATGATTGGCTGGTTTGGTTGCGCTATGTTGTGTTACGTCACGCCCAAAGAGCATCTCGGGCTGCCGAACAAAGAGGATGTGAAGCAGGGATTGATCACCTACAAAATAGCAGCGCATGCCGCCGATCTGGCGAAAGGCCATCCGGGTGCGCAGATCCGTGATAACGCCATGTCCAAAGCGCGCTTTGAGTTCCGCTGGGAAGATCAGTTTAATCTGGCGCTGGATCCCCATACGGCGCGGGCTATGCATGATGAAACCCTGCCGCAGGAGTCGGGCAAAGTGGCCCATTTCTGCTCGATGTGTGGCCCTAAGTTCTGCTCGATGAAAATTTCCCAGGAGGTGCGCGAGTTCGCAGCACGTCAGGATACGCGCGCCGAGCCCGTTGAAGTGGGCATGGCGCAGATGTCAGACCGTTTTCGTCGGCGCGGCGGTGAGCTTTATCATCCCGCCGATGCCATTAAGGAGGAGTAACGATGCCCGCATTTCCCGCTACCGCCCCGCGCCTGGGGCTTTATCCGGTGGTTGATAGCCCCGACTGGATTGAGCGCCTGCTGAAGATGGGCGTTCGTACGCTGCAGCTGCGCATCAAAGATCAGCCCGATGAGATCGCCGAGCCCGCCATCGCTCAGGCGATTGCACTGGGTAAACGCTATGACGCGCGCCTGTTTATCAATGACTACTGGCAGCTGGCGATAAAGTATCAGGCTTATGGCGTGCATCTGGGTCAGGAGGATCTCGATGTCGCCGATCTTGCCCGGATTCATCAGGCCGGATTGCGTCTGGGGCTCTCCACCCATGACGATGCTGAACTGGACCGCGCACTGGCAATCCAGCCCTCTTACATCGCGCTTGGACATATTTTCCCGACGCAGACCAAAGAGATGCCTTCCGCGCCGCAGGGCATTGAGCAGCTGAAGCGGCATCTGACGCGCCTGACGCATATCCCCACCGTGGCAATTGGCGGTATCTCAATTGCTCGGGCACCTGACGTGCTGGCAACCGGCGTAGGGAGTATTGCGGTGGTGAGTGCGATTACCCAGGCAGATGACTGGCGTGAAGCAACACGTACTTTGCTGGCGCTGGCAGAGCCTCACCAATAAGGATTTGTGGAAGCTGTCCCGCATAGCGGCTGCAAAACCAGTAACGCCAGCGTTTCTGTCGGGAAAGCGACGCGCAAAAGCGTATGTTGCCGCTGGCGTGCTCTGATCCAAAACCTTAACGTGGCCTCCGTCAGGTTAAGGTTATCTGACCAGGGCCGGTTCCCTCCTCTTGCCGGCCCTGCTTCTTCTTTTCGCTATGCGAGAGTTGAAGCTGAAATCTGCGTCTCATGCTGGCACGAGAGCATGGCGCGTTCGACGGCTGCCCCCACCAGCGCCAGCGCCTGTTCAGTCTGCTCGTTGATCGGCAGCCCGTAGTTTAAGCGCAGACAGTTACGGTATTTACCCGAGGCCGAAAAGAGTGAGCCTACGGCTATCTGAATTTTTGACTCGCGCAATTCGCGATTGAGCCGGACCGCATCAAACGCTTCGGGGAGCTCTATCCACATCAGAAAACCGCCCTGAGGACGGGAAACGCAGATGCCGCAGGGAAAGTAGTGGCGCACCCAGCAGCTAAAGGTTTCATAGTTACGATGATAGATTTGCCGCATCCGGCGCAGATGGGGCTGATAATGGCCCTGGCGGATAAATTCGGAGACCGCATGCTGAGGCTGTGTGGCGGTGGAACCTGTGACGATATATTTCATGTGCAGTACACGGTCGCGATAGCGGCCGGGTGCAACCCAGCCGACACGCAAACCTGGTGCCAGCGTTTTGGAAAAGGAGCTGCACAGCAGAACCCGGCCATCGAGATCCAGCGCTTTAATGGTCGCTGGGCGCGGATATTCCCAGGCTAACTCACCATAAACATCATCTTCAATGACCGCCGCGTCAAACCGCTGCGCCAGGGCCAGCAATGCCCGCTTACGCGGCTCAGGCATGATAAATCCCAGCGGATTATTACAGTTCGGCACAACAACGACTGCTTTAATCGGCCATTGATCAAACGCCAGTTCCAGCGCTTCCAGGCTGATGCCGGTTACCGCATCGGTCGGGATCTCAATGGCACGAATGCCAAATCCGCGCAGGGTTTGCATGATCCCGTGAAACGAAGGCGACTCAACGGCAATGATATCGCCCGGCTCGCAGACCGCACGCACGGCTACCGATAAGGCTTCATGGCAGCCGGTAGTAATAACAATGTCATCGGCGGTGAGCTGGCAACCGCTATCTATCGCCAGTCGTGCAACCTGTTGCCGCAGTGCGAGAACACCATAGAGGTTGTCATAATTGAGCAGCGCGATGTCCTGCTTCTGAGCCTGTCGGCTGAAGGCTTTCCACAGCGGCTTAAGCGTCGGTTGGGTCAGATCGGGCATGCCGCTTCCCAGCTGCAACACATCATCTTCCAGACGGCTGTTAATCAGCTCCAGTACCGCATCCCACTGCGTTACCTCAACCGGCCGCTGTGCGGGACGGGTCAGCGCAGGCATCGGGGGCGTCGCTTTACGCGAGGCCACAAAATAGCCAGAGCGCGACTGCGGCGTAATCATCTGCTTCTCTTCCAGCAGATGATAAGCCTGCTGCACGGTGCTGATACTGACGCCATGTTCGGCACTCAGACTGCGTACCGAGGGCAGGCGCTCACCGCTGCGATATAAACCTTGTTCGATACGCTGAGCCAGCAGCGTGGCCAGATGTTCATATCGCGTCATTGTATTTCCTCTGACTCAGGAGCTGAGCATTAACCGGTACAGTTATGTCTCTTTTTTACCATTCAGATCGCCATTACCGCAATCTGTATGTTAAAGAAAGGTGATTTTTGCGTCTGTATCATACAGAGCGATCCGCTGAGAATAGTCCTCAGACAATTCACTGAGGGCACTATCATGGGATACGACGAGAATCGCGCAGCTAAACCGTTCACAGGCACGCCTTACCAGCTGGTTCGTTACTTGTGGCGCAGTTATAAACGCTGGCAGCTGCGGCGTGAGACGCGCGTCATCCTGTCGAAGCTGAGTGACAGTCAGCTGAAAGACATTGGCCTTGGCCGTAACGACTGGAATGTCTGAATCAGAGACAAAAAAAAACCCTGCCGAGGCAGGGTTTTTATCAGGTAAAGGACGATTAATCGTCTTTGTTGCCGCCGAGACCGGCGTTCAACAGTTCAGCCAGGCTGGCTGAGGCTTCATCCGCAGTAACCTGCGGTGCAACCGGAACTTCACCTGCCGCTTTGCGGCGCATACGATCCTGATGGTACGCATAACCGGTACCGGCCGGGATCAGACGACCCACGATTACGTTCTCTTTAAGGCCGCGCAGTTCATCGCGCTTACCTGCTACTGCTGCTTCGGTCAGGACACGCGTGGTTTCCTGGAACGATGCTGCAGAGATGAACGATTCGGTAGCCAGTGACGCTTTGGTAATACCCAGCAGGTCACGCATGAAGGTTGCGCCAACTTTTCCGTTCGCTTCCAGATCACGGTTAGAGATCTTGATGCGAGAGAATTCAGCCTGCTCACCTTCCAGGAAGTCTGCACTTCCTGCGCTCACGATGGTTGCTTTACGCAGCATCTGACGAACAATGACTTCGATGTGCTTATCGTTAATCTTAACGCCTTGCAGACGGTAAACTTCCTGCACTTCGTTAGTGATGTAACGGGTCACCGCATGCACGCCACGCAAGCGCAGGATGTCATGTGGAGACTCTGGGCCATCGGAAACCACGTCACCGCGCTCAACACGTTCACCTTCGAACACGTTCAGCTGACGCCATTTCGGAATCATCTCTTCGTACGGCTCACTGCCATCCAGCGGAGTGATGACCAGACGACGCTTACCTTTGGTCTCTTTACCGAAGGAGATGATGCCGCTGATCTCCGCCAGAATAGCTGGCTCTTTCGGACGACGCGCTTCGAACAGGTCAGCAACGCGTGGCAGACCACCGGTAATATCCTTGGTACCGCCAGATTCCTGCGGAACACGCGCCAGCGTGTCACCAGCACTGATCTTCACGCCATCTTCCAGCTGAACAATCGCTTTACCAGGCAGGAAGTACTGAGCCGGCATGTCGGTGCCCGGGATCAGAACGTCGTTGCCGTTGGCATCAACAATTTTCAGCGCAGGACGCAGATCTTTACCGCCCGCAGTACGTTCAGCACTGTCCAGAACCACCAGCGAAGAAAGACCGGTTAAGTCATCTGTCTGACGGGTAATGGTCTGGCCATCAACCATGTCCGTGAAGCGAATGAAACCGCCCACTTCGGTGATGACTGGCATGGTATGCGGATCCCAGTTTGCGACGGTTTCGCCCGCTGCAACCTGCTCACCATCACCTTTCGCCATGGTAGAACCATAAGGAACTTTATAGCTCTCTTTGGTACGACCAAATTCGTCGATCATTTTCAGTTCAACGTTACGCGAGGTGATCACCAGCTTGCCTGCCGAGTTCGTTACCGACTTAGCGTTGGTCAGCTTGATGGTACCTTTGTTCTTCACCTGAATGCTGGATTCAGCAGCCGCACGTGATGCCGCACCACCGATGTGGAACGTACGCATCGTCAGCTGTGTACCTGGCTCACCGATGGACTGTGCCGCGATAACACCGATCGCTTCACCTTTGTTGATGATGTGACCACGTGCCAGGTCGCGACCATAGCAATGCGCACACACACCAAAGTCGGTTTCACAACCTACTACTGAGCGGACTTTCAGGCTGTCGACTGAGTTCAGTTCCAGCACGTCACACCAGTGCTCATCGAGCAGCGTGTTGCGTGGAACCAGAATGTCAGCAGTACCCGGCTTCAGAACGTCTTCAGCGGTCACACGACCCAGAACACGTTCACGCAGTGGCTCTTTAACGTCGCCACCTTCGATGACAGGTGTCATCATGATGCCTTCGTGTGTACCACAGTCATCTTCGGTAACAACCAGATCCTGGGCAACGTCAACCAGACGACGCGTCAGATAACCGGAGTTCGCCGTTTTCAGTGCGGTATCCGCCAGACCTTTACGAGCACCGTGGGTTGAGATGAAGTACTGGAGTACGTTCAACCCTTCACGGAAGTTCGCCGTGATTGGTGTTTCGATGATGGAGCCATCTGGCTTCGCCATCAGACCACGCATACCGGCCAGCTGACGAATCTGTGCAGCAGAACCACGCGCACCGGAGTCAGCCATCATAAAGATGCTGTTAAAGGAAACCTGTCGCTCTTCTACGCCGTCACGGTTAATAACGGTTTCAGTTGAGAGGTTTTCCATCATCGCCTTGGCAACACGTTCGTTGGCTGCTGCCCAGATATCGATGACTTTGTTGTAACGTTCGCCTGCGGTTACCAGACCAGACTGGAACTGCTCCTGGATCTCAGCCACTTCAGCTTCCGCTTCGGTGATGATTTCCACTTTCTTCTCTGGAATAACCATGTCGTCGATGCCGACAGACGCGCCTGAACGGGCTGCGTAAGCGAAACCGGTGTACATGGTCTGGTCAGCAAAGATAACGGTCGGCTTCAGGCCCAGAATGCGGTAACAGGTGTTCAGCATTTTGGAGATAGCTTTTTTGCCCAGCGCCTGGTTAACGATGGAGAAAGGCAGACCTTTTGGCACGATCATCCACAGGATGGCACGGCCAACAGTGGTGTCGATGATGCTGGTTTTAGCAACCCACTCATCCTGCTCATTTTTCTCGTGTTCGGTGATACGCACCTTAACGCGAGCATGCAGCGATGCGAGGCCAGCGCGATAAATACGCTCAGCTTCTTTCGGGCCAGTCAGCACCATGCCTTCGCCTTTGGCGTTAACACAGTCACGGGTCATGTAGTACAGACCCAGTACAACGTCCTGAGAAGGAACGATGATTGGCTCGCCGTTCGCAGGTGACAGGATGTTGTTGGTCGACATCATCAGCGCACGCGCTTCCAGCTGGGCTTCCAGCGTCAGCGGTACGTGAACAGCCATCTGGTCACCATCGAAGTCGGCGTTGTATGCCGCACAAACCAGCGGGTGCAGCTGGATCGCTTTACCTTCGATCAGAACCGGTTCAAAGGCCTGAATACCCAGACGGTGCAGCGTAGGCGCACGGTTCAGCAGAACCGGGTGCTCACGGATCACTTCGTCGAGGATATCCCAGACAACCGCTTCTTCGCGCTCAACCATTTTCTTCGCGGCTTTGATGGTGGTGGCCAGGCCACGCAGTTCCAGCTTGCCGTAAATGAACGGTTTGAACAGTTCGAGTGCCATTTTCTTCGGCAGACCGCACTGATGCAGGCGCAGGTATGGACCTACGGTGATAACCGAACGACCAGAATAGTCGACACGTTTACCCAGCAGGTTCTGACGGAAACGACCCTGCTTACCTTTGATCATGTCAGCCAGTGATTTCAGCGGACGCTTGTTGGAACCGGTGATCGCACGACCGCGACGACCGTTGTCCAGCAGTGCATCGACCGCTTCCTGCAACATACGCTTTTCGTTGCGCACGATGATATCTGGCGCAGCCAGATCCAGCAGGCGTTTCAGGCGGTTGTTACGGTTGATCACGCGACGATAGAGATCGTTCAGATCCGACGTTGCGAAACGGCCACCATCCAGCGGTACCAGCGGACGCAGATCCGGTGGCAGAACAGGCAGCACGGTCAGGATCATCCACTCTGGCTTGTTGCCAGACTGTACGAACGCTTCCAGCAGCTTGATGCGCTTGGTCAGTTTTTTACGTTTGGTTTCGGAGTTAGTTTCGTTCAGCTCTTCACGCAGCTGCTCGCACTCCTGCTCCAGATCCATGTTTTTCAACAGGGCCTGGATCGCTTCGGCGCCCATTTTGGCGTCGAACTCGTCACCGAACTCTTCCAGAGCGTCAAGGTACTGCTCTTCAGTCAGAATCTGACGCTTCTCGAGGTTGGTCATGCCACCTTCGATTACTACGTAAGATTCAAAATAGAGCACGCGCTCGATGTCACGCAGTGGCATATCCAGCAGTAAGCCGATACGCGATGGCAGTGACTTCAGGAACCAGATGTGCGCAGTCGGCGACGCCAGTTCGATGTGGCCCATACGCTCACGGCGTACTTTAGTCTGGGTCACTTCAACGCCGCACTTCTCACAAATCACACCACGGTGTTTCAGGCGCTTGTATTTGCCGCACAGGCACTCATAGTCTTTTACCGGCCCGAAGATACGGGCACAGAACAGACCATCGCGCTCTGGCTTAAAAGTACGGTAGTTAATGGTTTCTGGCTTTTTCACTTCACCAAAAGACCAGGAACGGATCATGTCTGGCGAAGCCAGCGCAATTTTGATCGCATCAAACTCTTCGGTCTTAGTTTGCGCTTTCAGAAACTTAAGTAAGTCTTTCACGGATTAGCTCCCGTCGGAGTGAGACTCAGAGGGCGTCCAACCGAAATTGAACGCCCCGTAACCAGTACAATTGCGAGCGCTTTAAACCCTGCGCTTTCAGGCGGCGGCGAACCGCAGCCTGAAAAGGGGGTTACTCGTCTTCCAGCTCGATGTTGATACCCAGCGAGCGAATCTCTTTCAACAGTACGTTGAAGGATTCCGGCATGCCCGGTTCCATCTGATGGTTACCGTCAACGATGTTTTTATACATCTTGGTACGGCCGTTGACGTCATCAGACTTAACGGTAAGCATTTCCTGCAGGGTATACGCGGCACCATATGCTTCCAGTGCCCATACTTCCATCTCACCAAAGCGCTGACCACCGAACTGTGCCTTACCACCCAGCGGCTGCTGAGTAACCAGGCTGTAGGAACCGGTTGAACGTGCATGCATCTTGTCATCAACCAGGTGGTTGAGTTTCAGCATGTACATGTAGCCAACGGTTACCTGACGTTCGAACTGCTCACCGGTACGGCCGTCAAACAGGGTAATCTGACCGGAAGAAGGCAAGCCGCCGAGCTGCAGCAGCTCTTTGATTTCGCTCTCTTTCGCGCCATCAAACACCGGAGTGGCGATTGGCATACCTTTCTTCAGGTTCTCAGCCAGACGCAATACTTCGTCGTCGGAGAAGGTGTTCAGGTCAACTTTCTGACGCAGATCGCTACCCAGGTCATAGGCGCGCTGGATGAATTCGCGCAGTTTCGCGACGTCTTCCTGCTTTTTGAGCATGGCGTTGATCTTCTCGCCGATGCCTTTCGCTGCCATACCCAGGTGGGTTTCCAGAATCTGACCGATGTTCATACGCGATGGTACGCCCAGCGGGTTCAGAACGATGTCAACCGGCGTGCCGTTTTCATCGTAAGGCATATCTTCGATCGGGTTGATCTTAGAGATAACACCTTTGTTACCGTGACGGCCTGCCATTTTGTCACCCGGCTGAATCTGACGCTTAACAGCCAGATAAACCTTAACGATTTTCAGCACGCCTGGTGCCAGATCATCGCCCTGGGTGATTTTACGACGCTTACCTTCGAGTTTTTTCTCAAACTCGTGCTTCAGCTCGTCGTACTGCTCTGCCAGCTGCTCCAGCTGGTTTTGCTTGGCTTCGTCAGTCAGACCCAGTTCCAGCCAGCGCTCGCGCGGCAGCTTATCCAGTTTGTCTGCTTCAACGCCACCAGAAATCAATACGTTCTGGATACGGCTGAACAGGCCCGCTTCCAGAATCTGCAGTTCTTCAGACAGGTCTTTCTTGGCCTGCTTCAGCTGCATTTCTTCAATTTCCAGCGCACGTTTGTCTTTTTCCACGCCATCGCGGGTAAAGACCTGAACGTCGATCACGGTGCCTGACACGCCATTCGGTACGCGCAGTGACGAATCTTTCACGTCAGAGGCTTTTTCACCGAAGATAGCGCGCAGCAGTTTCTCTTCTGGCGTCAGCTGGGTTTCACCTTTTGGCGTAACCTTACCAACCAGAATGTCACCACCGGTCACTTCAGCACCGATGTAGACGATGCCTGACTCATCCAGTTTAGAGAGTGCAGCTTCACCCACGTTCGGGATATCAGCGGTAATCTCTTCCGGCCCCAGTTTGGTGTCACGCGACACGCAAGCCAGTTCCTGAATGTGGATAGTCGTAAAGCGATCTTCCTGAACCACACGCTCGGAGACCAGGATGGAGTCTTCGAAGTTGTAACCGTTCCACGGCATGAACGCTACGCGCATGTTCTGGCCCAGTGCCAGTTCACCCAGATCGGTGGACGGGCCATCTGCCAGCACGTCGCCGCGCTCAACCGGCTCACCCAGAGAAACACATGGCATCTGGTTGATGCAGGTGTTCTGGTTAGAACGGGTATATTTGGTCAGGTTGTAGATGTCGATACCGGCTTCGCCAGCATGCATTTCGTCTTCGTTAACTTTGATAACGATACGTGATGCGTCGACGTACTGTACGGTACCGCCACGTTTGGCAACGGCAGTTACACCGGAGTCAACGGCAACAGCACGTTCCATACCCGTACCAACCAGCGGCTTATCAGCACGCAGAGTCGGAACGGCCTGACGTTGCATGTTCGCACCCATCAGGGCGCGGTTAGCATCATCGTGTTCCAGGAATGGGATCAGTGACGCACCGACAGAAACGATCTGTTGAGTCGAAACGTCCATGTAGTCAACCTGATCGCGGCTGAACAGGCTTGATTCGCCTTTGCTACGGCAGGTGACCAGGTCATCAACAAACGCGCCGTTATCATCAAGAGGGGCGTTCGCCTGAGCGATAACGTAGTTACCCTCTTCGATAGCAGAGAGGTAGTGAATCTCGTCAGAAACCAGACCGTCGATAACACGGCGGTAAGGCGTTTCAAGGAAACCGTACTCGTTGGTCTGTGCATACACAGACAAGGAGTTGATCAGACCGATGTTCGGGCCTTCAGGGGTTTCGATTGGGCAGACACGACCGTAGTGCGTTGGGTGTACGTCACGCACTTCGAAGCCGGCACGCTCACGCGTCAGACCACCCGGGCCGAGAGCAGAGATACGACGTTTGTGCGTAATCTCTGACAGCGGGTTGTTCTGATCCATAAACTGAGAAAGCTGGCTGGAACCAAAGAACTCTTTCACCGCGGCCGAAATTGGCTTCGCGTTGATCATGTCCTGTGGCATCAGGGTATCAAGGTCGCCCAGTGACAGACGCTCTTTAACCGCACGCTCAACACGTACCAGACCGACACGGAACTGGTTCTCAGCCATTTCACCGACTGAACGAATACGACGGTTACCGAGGTGGTCGATATCGTCCACTTCGCCTTTACCGTTACGGATGTCGATCAGCTTCTTCATCACTTCGATGATGTCATCTTTGCTCAGGATGCCTGAACCTTCGATTTCATCACGCAGCAATGAACGGTTGAACTTCATACGACCCACAGCAGAAAGATCGTAACGATCTTCAGAGAAGAACAGGTTCTCAAACAGGTTCTCTGCTGCTTCGCGTGTTGGCGGCTCACCAGGACGCATCATGCGGTAGATCTCAACCAGTGCGCTCAGACGATCGCTGGTTGGGTCGACACGCAGGGTCTCGGACATATATGGACCGTGGTCCAGATCGTTGGTGAACAGCGTTTCGATGCGCTTGTGACCGGACTGGCTCAGTTTGGCCAGCAGATCCAGTGACAGTTCCATGTTCGCTGCAATGATCAGCTCACCGGTGCTCTCATCGATGTAGTCTTTAGCGACCACTTTGCCCGCGATATATTCAACCGGAACTTCGATGTGCTGAATGCCATCTTTTTCCAGCTGACGGATATGGCGCGCAGTAATACGGCGTGCTTTTTCGACGTAGACGGTGCCGTTCGCTTCGATATCGAAGGTCGCAGTTTCACCGCGCAGGCGCTCAGGCACCAGCTCCATCTGCAGCTTGTTGTCGCGAATTTCAAACACCACTTTCTCGAAGAAGATATCGAGGATCTGAGGTGTAGTGAACTGCAACGCACGCAGGATGATAGTGGCCGGCAGCTTACGACGACGGTCAATACGGACAAACAGGTTATCTTTCGGGTCAAACTCAAAGTCGAGCCATGAACCGCGGTAAGGGATGATACGTGCGTTGTAGAGCACTTTACCCGATGAGTGGGTTTTACCCTTATCGCTATCAAAGAACACGCCAGGACTACGGTGCAGCTGAGAAACGATAACGCGCTCGGTACCATTGATAACAAAGGTACCATTGTCGGTCATGAGCGGAATTTCGCCCATGTAGACTTCTTGTTCTTTAATGTCTTTTACGGTGCCTTCTGGCGCTTCGCGCTCATAGACCACCAGACGCAGTTTCACGCGCAGCGGTGCCGAATAGGTCACGCCACGGATCTGACACTCTTTCACGTCAAAGACAGGTTCACCCAGGCGATAGCTGACATACTGCAACTCAGAGTTGCCGCTGTAGCTCGCAATAGGGAATACAGAGCGGAATGCAGCTTCCAGTCCGTACTGACCTTCTGGATCTTGCTCGATAAACTTCTGGAACGAGTCGAGCTGGATGGAAAGGAGATAAGGTATGTCCAGTACTTGCGGACGTTTACCAAAATCCTTACGAATACGTTTTTTCTCGGTATAGGAGTAAACCATAGGGTTCCTCAGCTAGCTGACAAGTCGACCCACGCTGTCCGTCCTGACAGGACAGTTCATGCAACACGATTTTGTTTGATTCACTGGCTGCGCAGCAGCAGTGCAATACCTCTTTCTATCACGCTTAAATCATTTCATCGCTGTTGCGAGGGCAGGGAACCCGCACAGGTAGAGCGGTATATTAAGTCGTCGATAGAGAAAGATATTGAAGAGTAACAATGGACAAACAGTGTGAAACCCCATTGAGACCCTGTAGCGCAAAAAGGCTGGTGACCAAAAAGTCACCAGCCATCAGCCTGAAACTACTCAGACTGCAACCCGAAGGCTGTCTTACTTAACTTCAACTTCAGCGCCAGCTTCTTTCAGAGCAGCTTCAAGTGCAGCTGCGTCATCTTTGCTGATCGCTTCTTTGATTACGCCAGTTGCTTCAACCAGATCTTTGGCTTCTTTCAGGCCCAGACCAGTTGCAGTACGTACGGCTTTGATTACTGCAACCTTGTTCGGGCCAACAGCTTTCAGGACTACGTCGAATTCAGTTTTTTCTTCAACAGCTTCAGCCGGGCCCGCAGCAACAGCTACAGCAGCAGCAGCAGAAACGCCGAATTTTTCTTCCATAGCAGAAACCAGCTCAACTACTTCCATTACGGACATCGCTGCAACAGCTTCCAGAATTTGGTCTTTAGTAATAGACATGACAATTGTTCCTAAGAATCAGAAAAAGTTTATACGTAAGCAAGTACGAAGAAAAGAAGATGGCCTTAAGCCGCTTCTTTTGCATCGCGTACAGCAGCCAGAGTGCGGACCAGTTTGCCGGCAGCGGCTTCTTTCATGGTCGACATCAGACGTGCCAGTGCTTCTTCGTAGGTCGGCAGCGTTGCCAGACGGTCAATATTGGCCGCCGTGATCAGCTCACCTTCAAAGGCTGCAGCTTTGACCTCAAATTTTGCATTCGCTTTCGCGAAATCTTTGAACAGACGAGCAGCAGCGCCCGGGTGTTCCATAGAATATGCAATCAGGGTCGGACCAACAAACGTGTCTTTCAGGCACTCAAACTGAGTTCCTTCAACGACGCGGCGCAGCAGGGTGTTACGAACAACACGCATGTAAACGCCAGCTTCACGGCCTGCTTTACGCAGTTCGGTCATTTTATCAACGGTAACGCCACGGGAATCCGCAACAACCGCTGAAAGCGCACCTTTGGCTACTTCGCTGACTTCAGCAACAATCGCTTGTTTGTCTTGAAGATTTAATGCCATTAGCTTTTGCTCCTGGATTTGACCGGGAAAGGATTTCCCCGGAACTCACTTCACTTACTCACCCCAAGGGGAAATAAGCGCTCGAACACGGTGAGCAGAATCCAGCTAAGAAAAAATTCTTTTGGTTCTGTCACCGTCTACGCAGGGTATTAAGCGGAATATCCGGAGATAAGCAGCTCCTGCGGTCTTGGACGGAGGCCAGGATAAGGCCTGGCTCCAACCTAAATTCTGTGCGACGCAGCAGAGTCAGAGGGAAAGGCGATACACGCAACAATCAGTTCTGGCTCTCTGGTGTCCTGTTCCGTTAATAACAGAACAACGGGCGTAATATTCTAGGTGAATTTTTCGCCCGTTTCAAGCAGCAATTAGTTTGCTGTTGCGTTCAGACCAGCCTGGTCAACGGCAACGCCGGCGCCCATGGTGGTTGAAAGGCTAACTTTCTTGATGTACACGCCTTTCGCCTGAGATG
This sequence comes from Panax japonicus, assembly GCA_020205505.1. Lineage (NCBI taxonomy): Eukaryota > Viridiplantae > Streptophyta > Magnoliopsida > Apiales > Araliaceae > Panax > Panax japonicus. The sequence continues at coordinate 2,476,986 of JAINUV010001461.1, read as the reverse complement.
GTTTTGCTTTTTTCAGCGCAACCAGCAGAGATTCCAGGTTTTCTTTCAGTTTGTCAGCGTCAAAGTCCACTTTACCGATGGTAGTGTGGATGATGCCGTTTTTGTCGTTACGATAACGAACCTGACCCGCTTTAGCGTTCTTAACCGCTTCAGCAACGTTAGGCGTTACAGTACCGACTTTCGGGTTTGGCATCAGGCCACGTGGACCCAGAATCTGGCCCAGCTGGCCAACAACGCGCATTGCATCCGGAGAAGCAATAACAACGTCAAAATTCATTTCGCCTTTCTTGATCTGATCAGCCAGGTCTTCCATGCCTACCAGCTCAGCGCCTGCTGCTTTAGCAGCTTCAGCGTTGGCGCCCTGGGCGAAGACAGCAACACGTACTGAACGACCAGTACCGTGTGGCAGAACGGTCGCGCCGCGAACGTTCTGATCAGATTTACGTGCATCAATGCCGAGGTTGACAGCAACGTCAACGCTTTCAACGAACTTGGCAGTAGCCAGTTCTTTCAGCAGAGCAACAGCTTCAGCAATATCATACTGCTTGGTCGCGTCAACTTTGTCGCGAATTACGGTCATGCGCTTGGTCAGCTTAGCCATTTCTTAGTCCTCTACTACCAGGCCCATGGAACGAGCAGTACCTTCAATTGAGCGAGTCATCGCTTCAACGTCAGAACCAGTCATGTCCGCAGCTTTGGTTTCTGCGATTTCACGTACCTGAGCACGAGTCACTTTACCGACTTTATCTTTGTTCGGCTTACCAGAACCAGACTTGATGCCCGCTGCTTTTTTCAGCAGTACGGCAGCCGGAGGCGTTTTGGTAATGAAGGTAAAAGAACGGTCGCTGTATACGGTGATAACAACAGGAGTCGGCAGACCTTTTTCCAGAGATTCGGTCTTAGCGTTGAACGCTTTGCAGAATTCCATGATGTTAACACCCTGCTGACCCAGAGCTGGACCAACCGGTGGACTTGGGTTCGCCATACCAGCTGCAACCTGCAGCTTGACGTAGGCTTGGACTTTCTTAGCCATGATATTTCCTCAATTGGGTTATAGCGCCTGTAAAGGCTCCCCGTGATAACGATTTACACGCTGTTGCCAGCGCATAAAAACAAAAGGCGCGAAATTGTAGTTAAATTTCGCGCCTGCTGCAACAGCTAATTTGTGAGCGGAAAGAGGTTAACCTTTCTCCACCTGACCGAAGTCGAGCTCAACCGGCGTGGCACGTCCAAAGATGGAAACGGATACCGTCAGGCGGCTCTTCTCGTAATCCACATCTTCAACCACACCGTTAAAGTCAGCAAAAGGACCGTCATTAACGCGAACCATTTCACCTGGCTCAAACAGCGTTTTCGGACGAGGCTTGTCGCCGACCTGCTGCAGACGGTTCATGATCGCATCAACTTCTTTATCGCTGATAGGTGCCGGACGGTCAGATGTACCGCCGATGAAACCCATCACGCGTGGGACGCTGCGTACCAGGTGCCAGCTGGCGTCATTCATCACCATCTGAACCAGTACGTATCCCGGGAAAAACTTGCGCTCGCTCTTACGACGCTGGCCACCACGAATTTCAACGACTTCTTCAGTCGGAACCATGACGTCGCCAAACAGCTCTTCCATGTTGTGCAATTTGATATGCTCGCGCAGCGATTGTGCTACGCGGCCTTCAAAACCGGAAAACGCCTGTACGACGTACCAGCGTTTCTTTGGAGCTTCAGACATCTCAGAACCTCAGGCCAGTGATAAACGATACCAGACGGACCAGAATACCATCCAGCCCCCACAAAATCAGTGACATCACGGCAGTAACCGCGGCAACGATTAACGTGGTGTGCAGCGTTTCCTGGCGGGTTGGCCAGATAACCTTACGCATTTCTGTTCTTGCTTCACGAGCAAAAGCCACGGTCGCTTTGCCTTTGGTCGTTAAAAGCGCAATGCCGCCAGCCGCTGCAATCAGTACAACTACGGCTAAAGCACGCAGTGGCAGTGACACATCACGATAGAGGTAGTTACCTACAATCGCTGCAAGCAGCAGTAATACGACTACTACCCACTTTACCGCTTCCAGGCCACGCCCGCTCCCTTGAGCTTCGGTATTCGCACTCATAAACCAACCTGCCACAATAATTCAGAAACTATTCTGCCCCGCAGTGCGAGGCGTCCAAACCGAATGAGCTTTTGGGGCGTAACTCGGTATCCAACGCCGCATAACAGAGCCTGTCTCAGCAATGATTATGATTCAAAAAATCACTGATGAGCCAGGTTCTATGAAACAGCGTGCAAAAAGGGCATCAAATGATGCCCTTTCCGTGTGCATTGCGTCAAACGTTATCGGTAATTATGCGATAACTTTAGCAACAACACCCGCGCCAACGGTACGGCCACCTTCGCGGATTGCGAAGCGCAGACCTTCGTCCATTGCGATTGGGTGAATCAGGGTAACAACCATTTTGATGTTGTCGCCTGGCATTACCATCTCAACGCCTTCTGGCAGCTCTACTGAACCGGTTACGTCAGTTGTACGGAAGTAGAACTGTGGACGATAGCCTTTGAAGAACGGAGTATGGCGGCCACCTTCGTCTTTAGACAGAACGTAAACTTCTGACTCGAACTGGGTGTGCGGCTTGATTGAGCCTGGCTTAGCCAGAACCTGGCCACGCTGGATGTCTTCACGCTTGATACCGCGCAGCAGAACACCACAGTTTTCGCCTGCCTGACCCTGGTCCAGCAGCTTACGGAACATCTCAACACCGGTACAGGTTGATTTCGCAGTATCTTTGATACCCACGATTTCAACTTCGTCGCCGACTTTAACGATGCCGCGCTCAACACGACCGGTAACAACGGTACCACGGCCAGAGATTGAGAATACGTCTTCGATTGGCAGCAGGAACGGCATGTCGATCGCACGGACTGGATCCGGGATGTAGTTGTCCAGGTGTTCAGCCAGCTCAACGATTTTTGCTTCCCACTCAGGAACGCCTTCCAGCGCTTTCAGAGCAGAACCACGAACGATCGGGGTGTCATCGCCTGGGAAGTCGTACTGTGACAGCAGGTCACGTACTTCCATCTCTACCAGTTCCAGCAGCTCTTCATCATCAACCATGTCACACTTGTTCAGGAACACGATGATGTAAGGAACGCCAACCTGACGACCCAGCAGGATGTGCTCACGGGTCTGTGGCATTGGGCCATCAGTCGCAGCAACAACCAGGATCGCGCCGTCCATCTGCGCAGCACCGGTGATCATGTTTTTCACATAGTCGGCGTGGCCTGGGCAGTCAACGTGAGCGTAGTGACGTGCAGCAGTCTCATACTCAACGTGTGCGGTGTTGATGGTGATACCGCGGGCTTTTTCTTCAGGCGTGCTGTCGATCTGATCGAATGCACGAGCCTGGCCGCCGTTGGTTTTAGCCAGTACGGTAGTGATAGCTGCAGTCAGGGTGGTTTTACCGTGGTCAACGTGACCGATGGTGCCCACGTTTACGTGCAGTTTGTTACGTTGAAATTGCTCTTTAGCCATCGCTAGTCCCTCTAAGACACGGATATATCAATGATATCATCACATTAACCAGGCAATGCCTGACTGCAAGGAAGTTACAGAGAAAATCAGGAGGGAGATTAAAGG
>JAINUV010001461.1:2218521-2463215 GCA_020205505.1 Panax japonicus | reverse complement strand
AAAGATTATCGTTCGCAGTAATTTTCATCAAATCGCGCTATTTCGCTACGATTTGCCTGGTAACTGTGCAAAATCATTGGCAAAAGTGCTTACCTGCTGCCAGTCCGTGTACTCCACTTCTTTCGTCGAATCTGTCTCACCACCGGTCATGCGCATAATCAACTGGATCATGACGCGATCGAACCAGCGATAGCGCGGATAATAGAGCGCGCCTGCGAACACGGCACAGCAATCAGGCTGCCACGGCGAGTGTGCCAGGAACTTCTGCGTATAGGCATTGGTTTCAGGAGAGCGCTTCTCAGGTTTGCGCGCCGTCAGGTTCACCGAAAAGAAACCGCTGGTACGCTGCTGCAACTCATGAAGGTGTTTTTTAACGAACTTATCGACGACCGGCTGAAAATGGCCATAGCGGATAGATGCGCCAATTAACACGCGATCATACTGTGCCCAGTCAGGCAGAGTGGCATCCTGAATGTTCAGTACATCACACTGCTGCTGCTGACGGATCACATCAGCAATAGAAGAGGCAATCTTCTTGGTTTGTCCGTCGCGAGTGGAATAGAGAATTAGCGCTTTCATGTCAGCATCCTTATTAATTATTCACGCCAGAAAGTAGGCGTGAACAGCACCAGCAAGGTGAATACCTCGAGACGCCCGAACAACATGGTGGAAATAAGAATCCATTTCGCCACGTCATTCATTGAAGTGAAGTTATCAGCTACGACCCCTAAGCCAGGGCCGAGGTTATTGAGCGTCGCGGCAACGGCAGCAAAAGCCGAGAAGTCATCAACACCGGTAGCGATGATCGCCAGCATGCTGATCAGGAACACCAGCGCATAAGCCGAGAAGAATCCCCATACGGCTTCAAGAATACGTTCCGGCAGCGCCCGGTTGCCCAGCTTAATGGTGTAGACCGCATTGGGGTGAACCAGACGCTTAAGCTCACGGTTACCCTGCTTGCATAACAGCAGTATGCGAATCACCTTCAGACCACCGCCGGTTGAACCGGCACAGCCGCCGATAAAGGCGGAGCACAACAGCAGTACCGGCAGGAACAATGGCCAGCGTGCGATGCTGTCGGTCGTGAATCCCGCCGTCGTCGCCATGGAGACCACCTGGAAAAAGGCCTGGTTCAGCGTCTGCCAGCCACTTTCATAGACATTATGGAACCAGAGCACCAGGGTACAGATCAACACCAGCGTCAGTTGAACGCCAATAAACATGCGGAACTCAGGGTCGCGCCAGTACACACGCAGATTGCGTCCGCTTAACATGGCAAAGTGCAGGCCGTAGTTACAGCCTGAGATCAGCAGAAACACCGCCACGATGGTATTGATGGTGCCACTGTTAAAATAGCCGATACTGGCATCATGGGTTGAGAAGCCGCCAATGGCGATAGTCGAGAAACTGTGGCCAATAGCATCAAACGCTGGCATTCCCGCCAGCCACAATGCCAGCGCACAGGCTATCGTCAGCAGGACGTAGATCAGCCAGAGTGTTTTAGCCGTCTCGGCGATACGCGGTCGCATTTTATTATCTTTCAGCGGCCCCGGCATTTCAGCGCGATAGAGCTGCATGCCCCCGACGCCCAGAATCGGCAGTATCGCCACGGCTAATACGATGATCCCCATACCGCCCAGCCACTGCAGCATCTGCCGATAGAAGAGAATCGCCTTAGGCAACGAGTCCAGCCCCACCAGCGTGGTGGCACCGGTGGTTGTCAGGCCAGAGAAAGATTCAAAGAACGCATCCGTCACCGAAAGATGCGGCTGTTCGGCAAAGATAAAGGGCATCGCCCCTACGCTGCCCAGCACCGTCCAGAACAGGACCACAATCAGAAACCCTTCCCGCGGTTTGAGTTCGGTTTTCTTTTTGCGATTCGGCCACCACAGCAGCGAGCCGATCACCAGCGCCATCATAAAGGTCTGGCTAAACGCCCGCCCTGCGCCATCGCGATAAATTAAGGCGACCAGGCCGGGCAAAATCATCGTCACTGAAAAGAGGATCACCAGCAGACCGACTATGCGGGTAATGGCGCGAAAGTGCATTCAGCCGTTCCTTTAAATAAAAGAGATGAACATCATGATGTGAGCGGGATCAGCGATAACGCGCCCCGACTAAAGTCTGACAGATTTTTTTTGAACCCGTCGATCTGTCCGTAAGGTACAGCCAGCGTCAATGCAATACGATCCTGAAACTGGCTGTCGGTCACCTTACCTTCAAAACGCTGTACCAGCCGTTCAATATCACTGAGCTGTGCATAGTCACATTGCAAAGTGAACAGCTTCATCGGTACTTTGCGCTGCCGTGGCAGCTGCTTAAGCCCCTGCTGGACGCCACCACCATACGCTTTCACTAAGCCGCCGGTTCCCAGCATGATGCCGCCGTAGTAACGCACCACCACAGCGGTAATCTCGCCAATATCCGCGCCCATCAGTTGCGCCAGCATCGGTTTCCCTGCCGTACCCGAAGGTTCACCATCATCAGAGAAACCGAGTTGCTGAGAATCATTCGGTGCGCCCGCTACCCAAGCCCAGCAGTGATGCCGGGCAGTGGGATGCTCGCTTTTAACCTGCTGGACAAACGCGCGCGCTGCCTCTGCACCCTCGGTGTGCGCCAGTAGCGTAATGAAGCGACTCTTTTTGATTGTCTCCTCACTGCTGCTTACTGGCACAGCGGGAATATCAAAGGCCTCCATCAGGCCAGATGCAGATCGCGGGTCATGTTCTCAACGCGATGCGCATGGATCACCACGTTATCCTCGATACGAATTCCGCCATAAGGCCGAAGTGCATCAATGGCCTGCCAGTTAAAGTGCTGACTGAAACGGCCTTCACGCAGCGGCTTCAGTAACGAATCAATAATATAGAAGCCCGGCTCAATGGTTAATACCATGCCCGGTTGCAGCACGCGGGTGCAGCGAAGATAAGGATATTGCGCTGGCGCGGCGAGATGGGTGCCCTGCTCATCCTGCATAAAACCGGCAACGTCATGGACCTGCAGACCCAGCGGATGCCCCAGGCCATGTGGCATAAACGGACCGGTCAGATCTTCAGCCACCAGCGCTTCTTCGCTGATTCCCTGAACCAGCTCAAACTTCAGCAACATCTTCGCAATACGCTGATGCATCTGAAGATGGTAATCGGTGTAGCGTACGCCCGGTTTCAGCGTGGCTATCAGGGCCAGCTCTTCAGTGTTCATCGCCTCAACCATTCTGGCATAGAGCGAACTGCTCTGCGCCGCATAGCTGCGGGTCAAATCAGCGGCATAGCCAAGATACTCGGCACCCGCATCAATCAAAAAGCTATGGCGTTTCGCCGGTGGCTGATGATCCAGTCGGGTGTAGTGCAGCACCGCAGCGTGCTCATTTAGCGCAATGATATTGCCGTAAGGTACATCGGTGTCGCGATGACCGGTAGCGGTCAGATACGCCTGATTGATATCGAACTCGCTTAAGCCCGCCGAGAACGCCTCTTTCGCCGCGCGATGACCGGCAACCGCCAGCTTCTGCGCCTGGCGCAGACAGGCGAGTTCATAATCAGTTTTAATGCTGCGATGGAAGTGCAGGAAGTCGATTACCGCTTTGGGATTAATATTGCCAGAGGCGATGCCGAGCTGAGATGCACGCGCGTTAACCGGGCCGATATAGGCGACGTTATCACGCTGTGCCGGCAGCAACTGCGCTATCTCATCCGCATTTTTCAGGCCGATAACGTCGACATCCCCGGTCCAGAAGCTATCCGGCAACGGTTCAACGTTATGCCAGTAATCCACCGGAGAGTAGAACCACAGTTTCGGTTTGTTCACCCCATCAATCCAGAGCCAGCAGTTGGGCACCTGCGTCACCGGCACCCAGGCCTTGAACTGCGGATTCACCTTAAATGGATAAGTGTGATCATCCAGAAACACCGTCAACAACTCACCGGAATGGATCAACATCGCATCCAGTTTATTGCGTGCCAGCACCTGCTGCGCCCGTTGTTGCAACGTGGCGATGTGCGCGTGATACAAGGTCTTCAGTGAATCCATTGACGTCTCTCCAGTGTCGCGAAATGGCCGCAGTTTAGCATACCCCTTGCGCAGATGCCGAAGTCGGCGCAGCTGTGATCTTGTTAGCAAATAAGCAAAGACCAGTTTGCAAAAAATTAACATCGCTCCCACACTCACGATCATCTGGTATGACCAGATCACCTTTCGCGGTTTCAGGAGACGCACATGCTCTACCAAGGCGCTAACCTTACTCTTCACTGGCTGGACGATGGCATCGCCGAGCTGGTTTTTGACGCTACGAGCTCGGTCAACAAGCTCGATACGCAAACTGTCGCCAGCCTGGGCGAGGCAATAGCTGTGCTGGAGCAGCAGCCAGAACTGCGCGGCCTGCTGCTGAGCTCCGCTAAACCTGCCTTTATTGTAGGGGCAGATATCACCGAGTTCCTTTCACTGTTTGATGCACCCACTGAAAAACTGAGCCAGTGGCTGAGTTACGCCAACAGCATCTTCAATCGTCTGGAAGATTTGCCGGTACCGACTCTGGCCGCCATTGACGGCTATGCACTGGGCGGCGGATGTGAATGCGTACTGGCAACCGATCTGCGTATCGCTACTGCGGACGCCCGTATTGGCCTGCCGGAAACCAAACTCGGCATCATGCCAGGATTTGGCGGCAGCGTGCGATTGCCGCGCCTGCTGGGCGCCGACAGTGCGCTGGAAATTATTGCGGCGGGAAAAGATGTCGATGGCAATGCCGCTCTTAAACTCGGTCTGGTCGATGCAGTGGTGTCTCGCGAGAAACTGCGTGAGGCGGGAATCACCATGCTCAAAGCTGCTGCCACTGATGGCAGCTGGCGCGCACGCCGGGCCCCTAAGCTGGCTCCGCTGAAACTCAGCCCGATTGAAGCGGCCATGAGCTTCACTATCGCGAAAGCCATGGTGCTGCAAACCGCAGGCAAGCATTATCCCGCTCCGCTGATGGCGGTAAAAACCATTGAAGCCGCAGCCAGCCTTGGCCGCGATGACGCGCTGAAGCTTGAAACCGCAGCGTTTGTACCGCTGGCCCAGTCTGATGAAGCACGCGCGCTGGTCGGCATCTTCCTCAACGACCAGTACGTGAAAGGTCTGGCGAAAAAGCGCGGCAGCGAAAGCGGCGCACCCGCCCAGGCAGCGGTACTGGGTGCAGGCATCATGGGTGGCGGCATCAGCTACCAGTCTGCGTGGAAAGGCGTGCCGGTCAGAATGAAAGATATTAATCCACAGGCGTTAACGCTGGGGATGAACGAAGCCAGCAAGCTGCTCAATAAGCTGCTGGAACGTGGCAAAATCGACGGCAACAAACTCGCCAGTGTGATCGCCACTATCCAGCCCACGCTGGATTACGCCGGTTTTGAACAGGCTGATGTGGTGGTTGAAGCGGTGGTAGAAAACCCGCTGATCAAGGCAAAAGTGCTGGCGGAAACCGAACAGCATCTGCGTGAAGATGCGATTCTGGCCTCCAATACCTCGACCATTCCCATCAGCCAGCTGGCGCAGGCGCTGCAGCGTCCTGAAAACTTCTGCGGCATGCACTTCTTCAATCCGGTACCGCGTATGCCGCTGGTAGAGGTGGTTCGTGGCGAGAAAACCAGTGAAGCGACCCTGAGCAAAGTGGTGGCCTGGGCCAGCAAAATGGGCAAAACCCCGATCGTAGTGAATGACTGTCCGGGCTTCTTTGTTAACCGGGTGCTGTTCCCCTACTTCGCCGCTTTCAGCCTGCTGCTGCGCGACGGCGCCGATTTCCGTCAGATTGATAAAGTGATGGAAAAACAGTTTGGCTGGCCGATGGGCCCCTCATGGCTGCTGGATGTGGTCGGCATCGATACCGCGCACCACGCGCAAAGCGTCATGGCTGACGGTTTCCCGGATCGTATGAAGCATGACTATCGTGATGCGATCGATCTGCTGTTTGATGCCGGTCGTTTTGGCCAGAAAAATGGCAAAGGCTTCTGGCGCTGGGAAGAAGATAAAAAGGGCAAGCTGACAAAAGTGGCTGATACCGAAGTGGATACGCTGCTGGAGCAGGTCTGCCAGCCTAAGCGGGTCTTCAGCGATGAAGAGATCCTGAATCGCATGATGCTGCCAATGCTGAATGAAGTAGTGCGCTGCCTGGAAGAGAAGATTATTGCCTCGCCAGCTGAAGCGGATATGGCGCTGGTCTATGGTCTCGGCTTCCCGCCTTTCCGTGGCGGCGCTTTCCGCTATCTCGATACCCTGGGCAACAGCAATGTGGTGGATCAGGCCCGGCGTTATAGCGCGCTCGGTGGCTTATATGCCCTGCCTGCGCTGCTGGTGCAGAAAGCCCATCAGCATGAAAGCTGGTATCCCGCCGCCAAACCGATTGATGAAGCCGCGCTGAAAAGCGCCTGAGGGCAAAAAGATGGAAAATGTGGTGATTATTGATGCGGTGCGCACGCCAATGGGACGTTCAAAAGGCGGCGCCTTTCGTCACGTGCGCGCTGAAGATCTCTCTGCGCACCTGATGCGCGAACTCCTGAGCCGCAACCCGGCAGTGAACCCGACATCACTGGACGATATCGTCTGGGGCTGCGTACAGCAGACGCTGGAACAGGGATTTAATATCGCGCGTAACGCTGCGCTGCTGGCCGAAATCCCGCATTCAGTGCCGGCCACCACCGTCAACCGACTGTGTGGCTCTTCAATGCAGGCGCTGCATGATGCGGCCCGCGCCATTATGGTCGGCGATGCGCAGTGCTGTCTGATCGGTGGCGTGGAGCATATGGGACATGTGCCGATGAATCACGGCGTCGACTTTCATCCCGGTCTGGGCCGAACAGTGGCAAAAGCAGCAGGCATGATGGGCTTAACGGCTGAAATGCTGGCGCGAATGCATCATATCAGCCGTGAGCAGCAGGATGCATTTGCCCTGCGTTCACACCAGCGGGCCTGGCAGGCCACCCAGCGTGGGGACTTTGCAACAGAGATTGTCGCCACCTATGGTCACGACAGCGACGGCATTCTTAAACGCTATGACTTCGATGAGGTGATTCGCGAGGAGACCAGCGCCGAAGGACTGGCGGCACTCAAACCCGCCTTCGATCCGGTTAACGGCACCGTCACGGCGGGTACGTCGTCGGCGTTGTCAGATGGCGCGGCCGCCATGCTGGTCATGAGTGAATCACGCGCCCGTGAGCTGGGGCTGACACCGCGCGCGCGCATCCGCAGCATGGCGGTGGTGGGCTGTGATCCTTCGATAATGGGTTATGGACCGGTACCGGCCAGCAAACTGGCATTGAAACGGGCGGGACTGAGCGTCAGTGATATCGATGTGTTTGAGCTGAACGAAGCCTTTGCCGCGCAGACGCTGCCCTGCATCAAGGACTTAGGTTTGCTGGAACGGATGGATGATAAGGTCAATCTGAATGGCGGCGCGATTGCGTTAGGCCACCCACTGGGCTGCTCCGGCGCACGCATCAGCACGACATTGCTGAATATTATGGAGCGACGCGATGCCCGTTTTGGCCTCGCCACCATGTGTATCGGACTGGGTCAGGGCATTGCGACCGTATTCGAGCGTCTGTAATACGTTGAGTCTTACTTTGTCAGATTTACCCGCCGTAAACCGGCGGGTTTTTTCTGTCTGCTACAGGCTGCTATAGGGAATCAGATAAAGGCAAACGCATCGCCGTACATCTGTGACTCCACCGCGCCACGCTCGGCACAGAAACGATCGCGGGCAATCTTCGCCATCTCAAAACGTCCGGCGATGTAGATCTCATGCTCGCTCAGCGTACTGAAATCCTGCATTACTGCCGTCAGTACCGTGCCTGAACGGCCCTGCCAGCCCGCTTCAGGTTGCTCGACAACCGGAATCACCTTCAGGTTCGGGTGCTTCACCGCCAGCGCATCCAGCTCTTCCAGATCGTACAAATGCTTGAGCTCACGTCCGCCCCAGTAAATGGCGATATCGCGCTCTGGCTGTTCCGCCAGTGCAGTGAGCAGAATCGAACGGGCATAGGAGAAACCGGTGCCGCCTGCAATCAGGATCAGCGGCTTGCTGCTCTCTTCACGCAGCCAGGCATCGCCGTGCGGCATATCAACCGTAATCTGGCGATCGTTACGGATGCGATCCATGACGGCCATGGCATAGAGGTTCAGATCGGACGCGCCGATATGCAGCTCAATGATATCTTTTTCCATCGGCGTTGAGGCCAGTGAGAACGGACGCTTGTCACGCTCGTCCATCACCACCATCAGATATTGTCCCGCGCGAAAACTGAATTCCGCTTCAGGGATCAGGCGAACGCGATAGACCGTGTCGGTAATCGCCTCAACCGAAGTTACTTTACAGCTTAACGTTGTCATGCGTTCCCTCTGTCGGGTCGTCTTTATGGTTGTGCTCGCCATCAACGCTGTGGCGGCTGATCAAAAATACCTAGCTCATCCCAGATAGCATCAATGCGCGCGGTGACCGCGGGATCTTTGACGATAGGTGTACCCCATTCGCGCTGCGTTTCACCTGGCCACTTATTGGTCGCATCCATCCCCATCTTCGACCCCAGCCCCGAAACGGGCGAAGCGAAATCGAGATAATCGATTGGGGTATTTTCTACTAATACCGTATCGCGGGCCGGATCCATACGCGTGGTGATCGCCCAGATCACGTCGTTCCAGTCACGCGCATTAACGTCATCGTCACACACAATAACAAATTTGGTGTACATGAACTGCCGCAGAAACGACCAGACGCCAAACATGACACGTTTGGCATGCCCCGCGTACTGCTTTTTAATCGTCACGACCGCCAGCCGGTATGAACACCCTTCTGGCGGCAGATAGAAGTCCACGATCTCCGGGAACTGCTTCACCAGAATCGGCACCAGCACTTCATTCAGCGCCACACCCAGCACCGCAGGTTCATCTGGCGGACGGCCGGTATAGGTGGAGTGATAGATAGGCTTATGGCGCTGCGTAATATGCGTAACGGTAAACACCGGGAAGCTATCTACTTCATTGTAGTAGCCGGTGTGGTCGCCGTAAGGTCCTTCCGGCGCCATATCGCCCGCTTCGATATACCCTTCCAGCACGATTTCCGCGCTGGCGGGAACTTCGAGATCGTTCGAGAGGCATTTCACTACTTCGGTTTTATTGCCGCGCAGTAAACCGGCAAACGCATATTCTGACAGCGTATCAGGCACCGGCGTTACGGCCCCAAGGATAGTGGCAGGATCGGCACCCAGCGCCACCGAGACCGGAAAACGCTCACCCGGATGCGCTTTCGTCCACTCCAGATAATCGAGCGCACCGCCACGGTGCGACAGCCAGCGCATGATCAGCCGATTTTTGCCGATCACCTGCTGCCGGTAGATACCGAGATTCTGCCGCTCTTTGTGCGGACCGCGCGTTACGGTCAGCCCCCAGGTAATCAGCGGGGCCGCATCGCCCGGCCAGCACTTCATCACCGGAATCCGCGTCAGATCGACTTCATCGCCGCTGAACACCTCTTCCTGACAGGGTGCATTGCGCAGGCGTTTGGTCGGCATGTTCAGGACCTGCTTAAACTGCGGCATCTTATCGAACAGATCGCGGAAGCCTTTTGGCGGCTCCGGCTCTTTCAGGAAGGCCAGCAGCTTACCCACTTCACGCAGTGCGCTGACCTCTTCCTGGCCCATGCCCATTGCCACACGCTTTGGTGTGCCGAACAGATTGCACAGCACCGGCATGTCGTACCCTTTCGGGTTTTCAAACAGCAGAGCCGGGCCACCGGCACGCAGAGTGCGGTCGGCGATTTCGGTCATTTCCAGTTCAGGATCGATCGACTGGGTAATGCGCTTTAGCTCACCGCGCTGTTCGAGCAGCGCGAGAAAGTCTCTTAAATCGTGATATTTCATGCGGCTTTAGCTTTCCGGCCAGAGTGAATCGGCCATTATAGGTCTGATTAAGCGGTTATGCTGAGGTTTATATGGCAGCGTCATACGCACTGAAAGGGAACCAGCGGTTGTAACGCGCGGGCATCGTGATACCCCTGAATCGGCTCGCCGTGGCGAAACAGTTTAAAATCTTCGTTTCGCACACTGTGATAGCGCAGCTGATTGTCGTGAACGTGCAGAAAACTGCCTTCACGTAGTGCAATCACCGACTCGGTCGGATTAACTGCACAGAACTCTGCCAGCCGTTCGTCACGGGTTTCGCCCATATGACCGCTGACGCTGGCATCCAGATAGTGGGGATTAATCTGCACCGGAAAGAGTCCCAGCGCAGGCAGCACCACGCTGCTGCGCACCGGCATATCGTTCGTGGTACGGATTGAGGGCGTCGCCACGTTGCAGCCTGCGCTCCAGCCGACATAAGGTACTTGCCGCTCCCGCACCGCGCGCTGAATCGCCCCGATCAGACCCTGCTCATGTAGCATCTGATTCAGGAACCAGGTGTTGCCGCCGCTGACTAAAATCAGCTCTGCCTGCGCAATTGCTTCAGCCGGTGAGGCGAATGCCTGAACCCGCTCAACCTGAATGCCCAGTGAGGCACTGAGTTCGGCGGCGCGTTGCTGCTGATCGCCACGAATAATCGCATAGGGGATCAGTACCGCCGAGCGGATAGCGCGTCGGGCGATCATGGCGTGCAGCTGCGGCTGCGCATAGCCCAGCAGCGGCGCATCATCCGCCAGCTTGCCGTTACTCAACAGAAAGAGTTCCATCAGAGGATCCTTTTGCAGATGTGATGGTCATTGAGTCTGATACAGAGCAATAGCAGACGTCAATTTTCAGTCACCTTTTCTGCTGCCATCGGGCATCTTAAGAAAAGTCTCAGTTTATTTTCTTTGCGGGACGCTTTACCCTGCCCCTGCGCTATAACTCTGGCAGCAGGTTTGCTATTCTTAGCGTCCATTCAATGGGAGCAGTTATGGAATCCTGGTACTTACTCTATTGCAAACGTGGACAGCTACTGCGCGCGAAGGAGCATCTGGAGCGGCAGGAAGTGCATTGCCTCAGCCCGATGATCGCTCTGGAAAAGATCGTGCGCGGTAAACGCACCACCGTGAGTGAGCCACTGTTCCCGAATTATCTGTTTATCGAGTTTGATCCGGAAGCCATTCACACCACGACGATCAGCAGCACCCGTGGTGTCAGTCACTTCGTGCGCTTTGGCACGACGCCCGCGACCGTGCCTTCAGCCGTGATTGAAGCGCTGGAAACAGACGTCCCGCAAATCCTGCTTGACCCTGAAACGCCGCAAAGCGGTGATGAAGTGGTCATCACCGACGGGACGTTTGAAGGGCTGCGCGCCATCTTTGCCGAGCCGGATGGCGAAACACGCTCGATTCTGTTGCTTAATTTGCTGAACAAGCAGGTGATGCGCAGCGTCGACAACAAGCAGTTCCGCAAGATTTAAGCCAGTCTGAATAACGTCCGCGCATTATGGTCGATGCGGGTCGCCAGTTCCTCAGCACTCTCACCACGCCATGTCGCCACCTGATGCACAATATGCGGTAAAAAGCAGGGTTCATTACGGCGCGAAGTCGGGCGCGGACGCATGTCGCGCGGCAGCAGATATGGGGCATCCGTTTCCAGCAGCAGGCGATCGGCCGGAATCAGTGGCAGCAGCTCGCGCAACTCCAGACCACGGCGCTCATCGCATACCCAGCCCGTAATTCCTACCGATAATCCCATGCCCAGACAGGCTTCCAGTTCGTCACGCGTGCCGGTAAAGCAGTGGATCACCGCGCCAGGCAATTTTGGCAGCCAGGGCGCCAGCACTGCGGCGAAACGCGCATGGGCTTCGCGGCAGTGCAGAAAGACCGGCATATTGAGTTCCGCCGCCAGAGCCAGCTGCGCATCAAACGCATACTCCTGCTGCTCATGAGCCGACAGGTTGCGATTGAAATCGAGTCCGCACTCACCGATGGCAACCACTTCCGGTTTTTCAGCCAGACGACGCAGGGTGCTGGCAATTTCCGTTGACCATTCGCTGGCATGATGAGGATGGACGCCCGCGGTAGACCAACAGAAGCCCGGTTGATCCTCAGCCAGTCGCTGAGCCTGCTGGCTCTCCAGCGCGTTAGTGCCGGTAATAAGCATTCCGGTGACGCCCGCATCACGCGCGCGTTTAACCACCTTTTGCCGATCGGAGGCGAATTGCGTGCTGGTCAGGTTTACACCGATATCAAACATAATTTTTCCCACAGTTTATAAACAAAAACCGCCCATCAGGGCGGTTTGGATTGATCGCTTCCCGCCAGTGCGGGTAAAGCTGTCCGCATCAGGAGTCGGTATTCTCGTCTTCATCCTGTAACCGGCGGCCTTTACCCACATAGTAACGGGAAAAGAATACGCCGACTTCAAACAGGCAGTACATCGGAATAGCGAGCAAAGTTTGGGAAAAAACATCCGGCGGTGTGAGCAACATCCCGACCACGAAGGCGCCCACCAGAATATAGGGACGTTTCTTCTTCAACTCTTCCGGGCTGGTGATACCGGTCCAGCACAGCAACACAATCGCCACCGGCACTTCAAACGCCACGCCAAATGCCATAAACAGCGTCATGACAAAGTCGAGGTATTTTGAGATATCCGTTGCTACGGTCACGCCGATCGGCGCTGTCTTGGTGAAAAAACCAAATGCCAGCGGGAAGACCACGAAATAGGCAAAGGCTACGCCGAAGTAGAACAGGAAGGTGCTGGAAAACAGCAGCGGCATAACCAGCCTGCGCTCATGCCGGTAAAGCGCCGGGGCGACAAATGCCCAGACCTGATAGAGGATCACCGGCACCGCAAGAAACACCGACACAATAATGGTCAGCTTAATCGGGGTGAAAAACGGTGAGGCCACATCGGTCGCGATCATGCTGGAGCCCACCGGCATCTGGCTGATTAGCGGTGCCGCGACCAGCTGGTAGATGTCGTTGGCGAAATAAACCAGCACCAGGAAAATCGCTAATACGGCGATGATGCAGTTCAGTAGTCGCTTACGCAGCTCAATCAGATGACTGATGAGCGGTTGGGTATCTTCAACGGCCATTATCGTTCATCACTTGCAGAAGAGGGGGTAGCGGAATGACGCGCAGGATCGGCTGGCCTGGCAACGTCGCCAGCGGGCGCCTGTGCCGGTGCGCTGGCCACAGCGGTTGGTGCGGCAGAGGACTGCGCCGCCGGACCTGATGAAACCGCTGAAGAAGCCGGTGTCGGTGCGCTGGCCACAGCGGTTGGTGCGGCAGAGGACTGCACCGCCGGACCTGATGAAACCGCTGAAGAAGCCGGTGCCGGAGCAGTGGCGACGGCAGAAGGTGCAGCAGAGGGTTGCGCCGCCGGACCTGAGTCTGAAACCGCAGACGGTGTCTGTGCCGGAGCACTGGCCTGGTGTTCTGCAGTAGCCGGTGTCGCCGAAGGCTCAGCCGCAGCAGGCTCAGATACCGGATGAGGCGCAGGCCTGTGCTGAGCCGAATGGATGGTGTTTGCCTCGTCTTCCTCTTTTTCAATGTCGATGCTCTGACTGACCGAGCGTTTCATTGAATCCGCAGTTTTACGCAGCTCTTCCATCGACTCTTTCAGCTCTGGTGAGAGCGTGCCACGGCCCGCTTCTTCCACCTTTTTCAGGCTCTCCTGCAACTCCTGCAGCTTGAGCTCCTGCGCCAGTTCATGTTGTACATTGGCTGCCAGCGAACGAATCGCCCTGATCCAGCCGACCACGGTTTTCACCGCAACCGGTAAACGTTGCGGGCCGAGTACAATCAGCCCGATCACGAACACCAATACCAGTTCACTAAAACCAATATCAAACACGGTTTACACCTGCTTGTCGTTCTTGGCTTCTTCTTTGTTAGCCGAAGTTTGCTGTTTGTCCGCCAGCGTTTTGGCAGCGAAGTCAGCGTCCTGCTCTTTCGGTTGATCCTTTTTGTCGTCCTCGTCACCCATGGCTTTTTTGAAGCCACGAATCGAAGAACCCAAATCTGAACCCAGATTACGTAATTTGTTGGTACCGAACAGAAGTACAACAATCACGGCAATGATTAACAATTGCCAGATACTGATACCGCCCATGAGATAGCCTCTAATATTCTGTGAAAACGATGAGGTAATGCACCACAGAGTGCCCTTTTCAACCGGGCCTGAGCCAGCGACATTACCTTTTTTTAGACGGACGTGACAATCAGTTTGTCTTACGCCAGCCGATTAACCAGGAGACAATTCCTGCTGCCATCAACACCGCCGGGAAAAAGTCCCAATCCGGTCGGGTGAGCAGCACAGCCGTTCCGCTTAACAGCAACGTTGCACCGACGCCGAACAGGTAACGCGCCTGATGGTGCCGGACGCGCTGCGCATTCATATCGCCTACTAATTTATCGACGCTGTGCCGTAAAAGTTTGTGCTGGCGCATGCTGTCGTAAAACAGCTCCGGCAGCTCAGGGAGTTTCTCAGCCCAGAATGGCGCTTTCTCTTTTACCGCACGGATAATAGCCGGTAATCCCACCTGATCTTTGATCCACTCTTCCAGGAAGGGCTTGGCTGTCTTCCACAGGTCGAGCTGCGGATAGAGCTGACGGCCGATGCCTTCAACATAGAGCAGCGTTTTTTGCAGCAGGACCAGCTGCGGCTGCACTTCCATATTAAAGCGGCGTGCGGTGTTGAACAGGTTCAGCAGCACATGCCCGAAGGAGATTTCAGCCAGCGGTTTTTCAAAAATCGGCTCGCAGACCGTACGAATCGCAAACTCGAAATCTTCTACGTTGGTATCGGGCGGCACCCAGCCTGAGTCAACGTGCAACTCCGCAACCTTACGGTAGTCACGGTTGAAGAAGGCGATAAAGTTTTCAGCCAGATAGCGCTTATCTTCTTTGTTCAGTGAACCCACGATACCGCAGTCGATGCCGATATATTGTGGATCTTCCGGATGTTCATAGCTGACAAAAATATTGCCAGGATGCATATCCGCATGGAAGAAGCTGTCGCGGAAGACCTGGGTGAAGAAGACCTGCACGCCACGTTCTGCCAGCAGTTTCATATTAACGCCATGACGCTCCAGCGTGGCAACGTCTGAAATCGGAATGCCGTAGATGCGCTCCATCACCATCATGGTTTCGCTGCAGTAGTCGGAATAGACTTCCGGCACATAGAGCATGCGGCTATCTTCAAAATTCCGGCGCAGCTGAATGGCGTTGGCCGCTTCACGTAACAGATTCAGCTCATCAAGCAGGGTTTTCTCATAATCGCGCACCACTTCAACCGGACGCAGACGACGGCCATCCGGCAACAGACGCGGGACCCAGCGGGCCAGGCGATAGATTAGCTTCATGTCCGCCCGAATCACCGGCAAAATATCGGGGCGAATTACTTTGATCACCACTTTCTTGCCGTTTGATTTCAGCGTGGCGGTGTGCACCTGCGCAATGGATGCCGAAGCCAGTGGCTTGATATCAAAATCATCAAACCAGGTTTCAATCGGCGCACCCATTGAAGCTTCAATCTGCGCTTTGGCTTTGACGCCATCGAACGGCGCAACACGGTCCTGCAGGATCGCCAGTTGATCGGCAATCAGCGGCGGGAAGAGATCACGACGGGTCGACAGCATCTGGCCAAACTTGATCCAGACCGGACCCAGCTGCTCCATCGCCATGCGCATACGTGCGCCAATCGGTTCATGCTGATGCAGATTAGGGATCCAGAAAACAGAGCGACGCCACAGGCGAAACAGGAAAGTGAGGCGTGTCTGAGGAATCAGTTCATCAAGGCCATAGGTCAGAAACACCTTCATGATCAGATATAAGCGGCGGATCTCTCCAAAACTCATTTTGCCTCCAGCTGCGCCAGACGCGCATCAAGCGCCTCAAGCGAACGTTCCATCGCGTCGACCTCCTCAGAAAACCAGGCTAATTCCAGCGAGCCAGGCGCAACACGCCACTCTTCGGTTATGGCCTGTCCGAGATAATCCTGGCGACGCTGCACTTCACCTTTGAAAAAGCGTAATGCCTGTTGTGAGCGCTGGCTGATCCCCTGTGCGGCGATATCGCCAACCCAGGGAGCCAGATATTCTGCCGGATCCAGCTCAGCCAGATCCATCAGCGCAGAGAACTGCTGCACCACCTGCAGGTCACCTTCAACCTGCAGTTCACCGCTGCGGATCAGTGGCGTCAGCTGCTGGCGATCGCGCAGCTTCGGCAGGGTTTTCAGCGAGGTGATCACCGTGCAGTCACTGCGATCCTGCCAGTCAGCTAACACATCAACCTGCTGTTCACTGAAGACCAGCACCAGCGGATGAGAGAGCTCATTCAGGCGCAGCGTCAGCACTTTGCCATTCAGGCGTTGCCGCGCCGGTTTCAGGCCGCGATCGCGATAAAGAATACGGTTCAGCGCCGTTTCCAGGCCCGCGGTAATCAAGGGCGTCAGGTTCATTACCATCTCACTCAGAACTTAAATCCACGATGCAGCGCCACAATGCCGCCGGTCATATTGGAGTAAGTGGTATTTTCAAAACCGACATCGTTCATCATCGCTTTCAGGGTCTCCTGATCGGGATGCATGCGGATCGATTCGGCCAGATAGCGATAGCTCTCTGCATCCTGCGCCACCAGCTGTCCGATACGCGGCAGAATGTGGAACGAGTAGGCGTCATACGCTTTGCTCAGCGGATCCAGAACGGGTTTAGAGAACTCCAGCACCAGCAGGCGTCCGCCCGGCTTGAGTACCCGGAACATAGAGGCCAGCGCCTTCTCTTTTTCTGTAACGTTACGCAGGCCAAAAGAGATGGTAATGCAGTCGAAATAGTTATCGGGGAAAGGCAGGGCTTCGGCATTGGCCTGTACGTAACTCACGTTGCCGACCACGCCCTGATTGCGCAGCTTTTCGCGGCCCATCTTCAGCATGGAACTGTTGATATCGGCCAGTACAACCTGACCCGTTTCGCCCACCAGGCGAGAAAATTTAGCCGTCAGATCGCCGGTACCACCCGCCAGATCTAACACGCGCTGACCGCGACGTACGCCGCTGCTGTCAATGGTAAAACGCTTCCAGATACGATGGACGCCAAACGACATCAAATCGTTCATCAGGTCATATTTTGCCGCTACGGAGTGAAACACGTCCGCGACTTTGTCAGCTTTTTCGCTTTTGGCGACCGTCTGAAAGCCAAAATGGGTAGTTTCCTGCTGTGATTCATCTGCCATCGGTTTTACCTGCTCCACAAACAATACTTCCCGAAGTGTATCAGAGTCACGGAAGTCAGGCACGCTGCGCCCATACTATTCGTGGAGGCGCCTCACATGCATCTCACTCTCATCCGCATCACTGTCATCATCTGCATCATCAGCCGCCCGGTTTTCCGGCATGGCACGTTCGGCCAGCTGAGGATTAATTGGCCGTTTGATCTCCACGCCCAGCGCACGAAATCCTTCAGTCTGCGCAATCAGGTTGCCGCGCCCTTCTGACAGCTTTTTCATCGCCTCGCGATAGCTGTTCTGCGCCTTATCCAGGCTGTGACCAATGCCGCTCATGTCATCGACAAACAGCCGCATCTTGTCATAGAGCCGCGTTGCCCGATCGGCAATACGCTGTGCATTGCGGCTCTGATGCTCATAGCGCCACAGGTTATTAATGGTACGTAACGCCACCAGCAGCGTGGTGGGGCTGACCAGCATGATGTTCTGCTGCAGCGCCTCGCCAATCAGCTCAGGCTGGCGGTCAATGGCCAGCAAAAAGGCGGGCTCCACCGGGATAAACATCAGCACATAATCCAGCGATCGTAAGCCGGGCAATTGTTGATAATCTTTTCGTCCCAGCAGGCGGATGTGCGCCCGCATGGCAGCGACATGTTCCTGAATAGCCTGCTCTCGTTCGATCTCATCATCCGCATTGAAGTAGCGCTCATAGGCCACCAGCGTCATTTTGGCGTCCACCACCACATCTTTGCCCTGCGGCAGGCGCACAATCACATCCGGCTGCATCCTGCCCTGCTGTTCTGACTGAATGCTCACCTGGGTTTCATATTCGTAGCCTTCACGCAGTCCGGAGGCTTCCAGTACCCGGCTCAGCACCACTTCACCCCAGTTACCCTGGATTTTATTATCGCCCTTCAGCGCTTTGGTCAGGTTAAGCGCCTCCTGCGCCATCTGCGCATTCAGCTGCTGTAACTGCCGGATTTCATGGGTCAGGGTATGTCGCTCACGCGCTTCTGCGCCAAAGCTTTCATGAACCTGACGACGGAAGCCATCAAGCTGTTCACGCAACGGGCCAATCAGCCCGTCCAGACTTTGCCGGTTCTGTTCATCGACGCGACGGCCGCTGTTTTCGAAAATACGGTTGGCGAGGTTTTCAAACTGGGCGCTAAGGCGTTGTTCGCTGTTGGTCAGCAGGCGCTGTTTCTCTTCTGCGGCGAAACGGGTCTCTTCAAGGCGAATGGTCACCTCGCGCAGCTCCGCTTCCTGCGCGCTGTTGACCTCCAGCTGATTGCGCAGTTCACGATTAAGCTGCTCACTTTCATTACGCCAGTAATCAAGCTGTTGCAGCCGCTCATTGGCGCCGCTCAGCGCGCCGTGCAGCTGACGAAGCTCCTGCTCACGCTGCTGCGTCTGCTGCTGAAGCTGTTCGATCTGCTGCTGCTGACGCTGTTGCGCCTCTTCCTGCAGACGGCGCTCGGTCTGGAAACTGGCGACCTGATGGCCGGCACGTAACTGTGCCAGCATCCAGCCAATCCCTAACCCGGCAAGCGCCAGACAGGCGCTGATAATGATGTGCTGATCCATGATTTCCCCCGCGACTCAGGCTGCTGAGGGAAAGGTAGAGTCGCACTGTATGAATGTCCAGATAATTTTAGCAGGATTCAGCGCCTTACAGCGCCGCCACCGTGAGCTTGCCAGCCTGCCACTCATCAATCAGGAAAAACGGCATGGGCAATAGCCATTCACCCTTTTTAACCTGCGCCAGATAGTGCCAGGTTGCCCCGCCCGAGGTGATCGCGACGCGCTGTCTGCTTCCCTCAGCGGCGCTGGATTTGCCGGTCATACTGGCAAACCCGGCATTGCTGCCCACATGGAAATGCGGCGTCTGCCAGCGCACGGGGGCATGGTCAGGCCACGGCTGGGCCTGATGAAAATGAAACAACTCATCGTGGCTCAGGAGGCTTTCACGCACCGTCGGCCATAACGCCACCTTGAGGAAATATTGATCGGTGAAGCGCTGGCTGCCCTGATACTGCGCAATGAAATCGCGCATCGCCTGTTCCACATCCCGGAAGACGCCGTGACAGCCGCCCCACATCCCTGCCAGCAGCAGCTCAGTATGGGAGAAGTAGTCACGCATATGGTGGAACCAGTAAGGTGACGCCAGCCAGGCGTTTACCGCTGCCGCTTCGCGCTCCGAGAGCAGCGAGTCGGCATCACGCACGATAAAGCGTTTCACATCAGGATCGTCCATCACCAGGAAACGCCACAGGGTCGGAAACAGCGTTTTCTCGTGGGACATATCGATCAGCTGGACGTGCGGCTGGTCAAGGCGCTGCCAGACATGCTGCGGCACGCTTTCATCGAGGTAGATGCGGCAGACCCAGCCGGGATAGAGCTCAGGCGCCACTTCAACGTTTTTGATTAAGGTTTCACAGTAGCGCGGCTGATCGCCATAGAGGCAGAAAGCGATGACATTCTGGTGCGGATGAGTGAGATCGACAGGCTCCGGTTGCGGAGCGGGAAACGTGGCGCGCTGACCCTGACTGAAACGCGCATCAGAGCGCATCAGCGACGCCAGGCCATGACGCGCCACCTCGTCCTTTTTATCCAGCCAGCCACACACTTCGGTTAAGCCATCCAGCCAGGTTTCAGAGGCGGTAGCCTGCACCGCAGGCGGTGACTGATAAATCTTCTGGTAGATTTTGTACGATTTATTGTACTGACCCAGACGCAGCAGGCAGAGCGCGTAGTCGCTCAGCACCTGCATCTGATTGGGCATCGTGCGCAATACCTCTTCACAGCATTGAGCGGCCAGCGCATAGTCGCCCTGTTGCATGGCGGCGCGAAAACGTTCGGCACTGCGTTCCAGCATGGCTTTGAGTGCGGCCGGATTAGCACCAGGGGCAGGACGTCGGACGGGAATAGTATTGCGCATAAAAACTCTCAGGTTTCACTGATGTTACGCGCCGTTAACTACCGGCAGCAGGTTTTGAGTCTGGACAAAAAACCTGCTGCCAGACGCGGTCGTTATAGTAAGCGACGCGCCGCTTCGACCACAATCTTCACTGCGTCACTTTCTGTCTGTTTCATGGTGACCGCATCCGGGATCTCTTTCTGAGTGCGGTTCACAATCACGCCCGCCACCATGCCGGCTCGCAGTCCCTGGCTGGCGCACATGGTTAACAGTGTAGCGGATTCCATCTCATAGTTGAGAACGCCCATCTCCTGCCACTCTTTCATCGATCCCCGGAAGCGACTGACTACGCGGCCCGAGACGGTGTCGTAGCGCTCCTGACCCGGATAGAAGGTGTCAGAAGAGGCGGTGATGCCAATATGTGTTTTCGCGCCACAGGCTTCTGCGGCGGCAACCAGCGCGGTGGTGCAGGCGAAATCAGCCACTGCCGGAAACTCCATCGGCGCAAAATGCAGGCTGGCCCCGTCCAGGCGAACGGATGCGGTGGTCACCAGCACATCGCCGACATTGATATGCGGCTGGATAGCGCCCGTGGTACCGACACGCAGGAAGGTGCGCACGCCAAGCTGCGCCAGCTCTTCGACCGCAATCGAGGTCGAAGGACCGCCAATGCCGGTTGAGCAGACCACGACCGGCTTACCATCAATTTTTGCCAGCCAGGAGGTAAATTCACGGTGTGAGGCGAGATGCGTGGCATCTTCCATCAGTCCGGCAATTTTCTTCACGCGCTCCGGATCGCCCGGCACAATCGCCAGGGTGGCGCCCTGCAGATCGGCTTTGGTCAGGCCAAGATGGAAAACGTCAGACTGTGTCATTTTCAGACTCCTGTTAAGGGAAGGTAGCGCGCCACTCTACGCCAGCACGCCCAATAAATATGTGACAACATTCACTTAAGAAAATGAAAGTTACATTTCCCGAAAGATAAATTGTGACAACAATCACACAATAGCATCTTCCTGGTGCGGATAGCTCTCAGTGGGGCTGTGTCAGGGTCAGCGCAATGTTAAAGAGGAGGATGATTTTATTCGCTGCTGATTCTGTGACCCGACACCTGGCGCATACGCTTTCCGGCCAGGCTATAGTTACGTGATTGCGCAAATGCTTGCACGGAGAGAATAATGAAACCCAGTGATAATATGGCACAAAAACCGGCGACGGGCGGCTTTGCCCCTGCCGTGCAGCCCACCGCCTCCACCACCATCATTACCGACAGCCCGGCGATTCACGCGGGAGAAACCTCAGTGCCCAGCCAGGGCGAAAACATGCCGGCATTCTTTGCAAAACCCCAGTCAGCGGAAGGCCCGTGGCCTGTCGTGCTGGTGGTGCAGGAGATCTTTGGTGTGCATGAACACATCCGGGATATCTGCCGCCGCCTGGCGCTGGAAGGCTATCTGGCGATTGCGCCTGAGCTCTATTTCCGCGAGGGCGATCCCGCTGAGTATAACGATATCCCGACGCTGTTCAGCGAGCTGGTCAGCAAAGTGCCTGACAGCCAGGTGCTGGCCGATCTCGATCATGCCGCCAACTGGGCCGCACGCAACGGCGGCGATATTCGTCGCATGGGCATCACCGGTTTTTGCTGGGGTGGTCGCATCAGCTGGCTCTACGCCGCGCATAACCCGCAACTGCGCGCCGCCGTGGCGTGGTATGGACGACTGACCGGTGAGCGTACGCTGAAGCAGCAGAAGCATCCTATTGATATTGCGGTCGACCTGAATGCGCCAGTATTAGGTTTGTATGGTGGCCAGGATGAGGGTATCCCGCTGGAGAGCGTCGAGCAGATGCGTCAGGCACTGCATGCCGCCAATGCAACCGCAGAGATCATCGTCTATCCCGAAGCGGGCCATGCCTTTAATGCTGACTATCGTGCAAGCTACCATGCTGAATCTGCCAATGATGGCTGGCAGCGGATGCTGGCCTGGTTCAGGCAGTATGGTGTTGCATCGCAGTAATCGCAGTAAATGAAAAAGGGGCGCGTCTGCGCCCCTGATTTTTTCGTCCACCAGACCCGATTCCCTACGCCGTTTCTCCACGCAATTTCTTCGCCGCCGTCACCATGTTCGCCAGCGCCTGACGCGTTTCCGTCCAGCCCCGTGTTTTCAAACCGCAGTCCGGGTTCACCCACAGACGCGCTTCCGGAATACGTTTCGCCGCCTTCAGCAACAGTGCTTCTATCCACTCCACGCTGGGGACGTTAGGCGAATGGATGTCGTAGACGCCGGGGCCGATTTCATTCGGGTAGTCGAAGTTCTCAAATGACTCCAGCAGGTCCATGTCAGATCGCGAGGTTTCGATGGTGATCACATCGGCATCCAGCGCCGCGATAGCGTCCATGATGTCGTTGAACTCGCAGTAACACATATGGGTGTGAATCTGGGTTTCATCCCGCGCCACCGCCGCATTCAGTCGGAAGGCCTCCACCGCCCAGTTCAGGTAGGCAGCCCACTCTGACTGATGCAGTGGCAGACCTTCACGCAGTGCAGGCTCATCAATCTGGATAATCCCGATGCCCGCATTCTCCAGGTCTTCGACTTCATCACGCAGCGCCAGCGCGATCTGTTTCGCGATGGTTTCACGTGACACATCTTCACGCGGGAATGACCAGCAGAGGATGGTTACCGGACCGGTCAGCATCCCTTTTACCGGCTTGTTGGTCAGCGACTGGGCATATCTGGCCCACTCAACGGTGATCGCCTCCGGGCGACTAATATCGCCAATAATGACAGGTGGTTTCACACAGCGTGAACCGTAGCTCTGAACCCAGCCATTCTGTGTGAAGACAAACCCCTCCAGATGTTCGCCGAAGTACTCAACCATGTCGTTACGTTCAGCTTCACCGTGCACCAGCACATCCAGCCCCAGCCGCTCCTGTTCGAGAATCGCCTGCTTAATGTGCTCCGCGATGCCGGTGCGGTAATGGTTGCTGTCGAGCCGGCCCTGTTTAAAGTCAAGGCGCAGGCCGCGAATTTCAGTGGTCTGTGGAAAAGAGCCGATGGTAGTGGTAGGCCAGGCTGGCAGATTGAAACGCTGACGCTGCAGGACCGCCCGCACCGGATAAGCGCTCTGGCGTTCACTGTGCTGTGGGGTAATGGCCTTAATACGCTGGCCCACCGCCGCATTATGCACGCGGCGGGAGTGGGCGCGGGCGTGTACCGGTGCGCTCCAGGCTTCCAGCGCCGTCGCATCGTTGTTGTTGAGTGCCTGACTCAGCAGCGAGAGCTCGGCACATTTCTGCAGCGCAAAGGCGAACCAGCTTTTGACTTCATCATCCAGACGGGTCTCGACGCTCAGGTCAATAGGGCTGTGCAGCAGCGAGCAGGAGGAGCCGATCCACACCTGTTCACGCGCTCTGGTCAGCGGTTGCAAGCGGCTGAACCAGCGGCTCAGATCGGCGCGCCAGACGTTGCGTCCGTTGATCACGCCGAGCGACAGCAGCCAGCTGGCGGGCAGTTGCTGATTCAGTTGCTGAATATCATCACGGCCATGGACCAGATCGACATGCAGCCCCTGCACCGGCAGCGCACGAATCACATCAATGTTCTGGCCGATGCTGTCAAAATAGGTGGTCAGTAGCAGTTTGCTGTGACCCTGCAGTGCGTCATACGCCGGCTGGAAGGCTTCGCGCCACGTCTGCGGCAGCTCCAGTGCCAGAGCGGGTTCATCAATCTGTACCCATTCGATGCCGCGCTTAGCCAGTTCCGCCAGCACCTGCTGATAGACCGGCAGAATTCCCTCCAGCAGCGACAGACGTTCAAACGGCTCACCCTTCACTTTACCCAGCCACAGATACGTCACCGGCCCCAGCAGCACTGGCTTGATGTTGTGTCCCAGCGCCAGTGCCTCATCCACCTCGTCCAGCAGCTGGGTCCAGGTCAGTTTAAACGTCTGACCCTGGGTAAATTCCGGCACCATGTAGTGATAGTTGGTGTTAAACCATTTGGTCATTTCTGCCGCCGCCGCAGGCTCGCCGGTCGGCGCACGACCGCGTCCCAGGCGGAACAGGGTGTCGAGGTCCACAGTGCCGGCTTTATTCTGATGACGCGCGGGCACGTTGCCCAGCATCAGGCTGGTGGTCAGCACATGGTCATACCAGGCGAAATCGCCGACCGGCAGCAGATCGACGCCCGCCTCTTTCTGTTGTTGCCAGTGTCGCGCACGCAGCTCACGGCCCGTCGCCAGTAACGTCTGCTGCGTGCTGTCGCCAGCCCAGTAACTCTCCAGCGCTTTTTTCAGTTCACGGCGCAGGCCAATACGGGGAAAGCCGAGGGTATGGTTCAGGATAGTCATGTGCTGTTCTCCAGATAATCTTTCACTTTGGCTTAAATGGGCAGCCAAAGATGTTTAGCCGTCCAGATGTTTACACTGCTATACTCTGCGGGTACTGTATATTGCTCAAGCGCAATATGTTCATTTTCGATGTGAAGGACTCTCATGATCGAACTCAAGCACCTGCGGACGCTTCAGGCTCTGCGCAATACGGGCTCGCTGGCGGCGGCCGCGGCCCAGCTTCATCAGACGCAATCGGCGTTGTCTCATCAGTTCAGCGATCTGGAGCAGCGGCTGGGATTCCGCCTGTTCGTGCGTAAAAGTCAGCCGCTGCGCTTTACGCCGCAGGGCGATATTCTGCTGCAGCTGGCCGAGCAGGTGCTGCCGCAGATTCAGCAGGCATTGCAGGCCTGCCATGAGCCGCATCAGACCACGCTGCGGGTGGCGATAGAGTGCCATAGCTGCATTCAGTGGCTGACCCCCGCGCTGGATAAATTCCGCCAGAGCTGGCCGCAGGTGGTGATGGATTTCAAATCGGGCGTGACCTTTGATCCTCAACCCGCCCTGCAACAGGGTGAGCTGGATGTGGTGCTGACCTCCGATATCCTGGCGCGCTCGGGTCTGTTCTACTCCCCGATGTTTGATTATGAAGTGCGTCTGGTGCTGGCAACGGATCACCCGCTGGCGCAGGTTGAGCAGATTTCGCCGGAAGATCTAGCCGATGAGGTGTTGATGATCTATCCGGTGCAGCGTCAGCGTCTGGATATCTGGCGTCACTTTCTGCAGCCCGCAGGAGTCAGTCCGGCACTGAAAAGTGTGGATAACACCCTGCTGATGATTCAGATGGTCTCGGCGCGTATGGGGATTGCCGCGCTGCCGCATTGGGTGGTGGAGAGTTTTGAGAAGCAGGGTCTGGTGGTCACCCGCACGCTGGGCGATGGCCTGTGGAGCCGTCTTTATGCGGCCGTGCGCGAAGGGGAGCAACGTCAGCCGGTGCTGGAAGCGTTTATCCGCTTTGCCCGTCAGCACGCCTGTGAGCATCTGCCTTTTGTGCGCGACGCCGCGCTGCCCGGTGCGGTGTTGCAGCGATAATCTGGCGGGCACAAACCTGCGCGAAGGCGGGCAAAATCCCCTATAATGCGCAGCCTGTCGACTGACCACGAGAAGATTTCCCCATGACTAACAATGATATTCTGCGCAGCGTGCGCTACATGCTCAACCTGAGCGATGCCAAAATGGTGGAGATTTTTGCGCTGGCGCAATGTGACGTGCCGCTGGCGGATATTCAGGCGTGGCTGAAAAAAGATGACGATGCTGCGTTCCGTCCCTGCCCCGATGTGCTGATGGGTTATTTCCTGAATGGCCTGATCTTCTACCGTCGCGGTAAAAGTGAAGATGCGCCCGCGCCGTCGATTGAGCGCAAGATGACCAATAACATCTTCATGAGAAAGCTGCGTATCGCTTTTGATCTGAAAACCACCGATATTCCTGATGTACTGAAGCGCGTGAATTTTACCGTTTCACAGGCTGAGATTGGTGCGATTTTCCGCAAACCTGATCATAAGAACTACCGCGAATGCGGCGATCAGATTCTGCGTAACTTCCTGAAAGGGCTGGCGATGACATTACGTCCGCCACAGGCTCCGCGCGATAAATAAATGCTTCACGATGCCGACCTTTAATCTGACAGAACAGAGGTCCCATGATGCAGCATTTAAAGATATTACTATTTTTTCACACTATTGCCCGATGCATGATTGATTTTGGTGGAGCGCAGTCTGACCTGATTCGCCCTCTGCCGGGTTAACTTTCAATCATTTAATCAGGAAGAAATATGCGTGAATTAACTCATTTTGAAACAAGCCAGGCCAGCGGCGCGGGAACAAAAAGCGACAACGCGGAAGTCATGCAGTTAAGATCCCTTAATAAAAACAGTGTGCTGGTTAATAAACTATTTCGGGTACTCAATGGACTATTTGGTATGAAAATACCTTATCTGAAATAGCCGGAAAGATTCAATCAGTGAGATTTAACATCCGGCTAAATAAGAAACTAAGGTCGGATCATGGCGTAAAGAGTCCATCGCAGAGATGCGACCTGCACTTTACGCCGCCTTTAATGTCGCAGGCCCTTTTTCCTGCAGAAGGCACCCGACAATAAGCGAAGTCACTTTTGACTGCGCCCCACCACCCAGCGCTTATGCACCCACAGCGAGGCGAGGATCACCAGCGCGCCCGCAATAAAGCCTGGCCAGTGCGGTTTCTCCTGCCAGATAGCCAGATTCACCAGCAGCCCGGCAGGAACGTGCATGTTATTCATAATGCCCAGCGTGCCGGCATCGACCTGGGTCGCACCATAATTCCACATAAAATAGCCGAGACCGGAAGCCGCAATGCCCAGCCAGACCAGAATGCCCCACTGCAATGAGGTGGTCGGCAACTTCTGCGGATTACCCCAGGCACACCAGGCGATCACCGCAATCAACACCGCACCCAGATAGAACCAGGAGAAGGCCGTGTGCTGCGGCATCGGGCGGGTCTCCTGCAGACGCTTATAGCCCACCATTCCCGCCGCAAAGCAGATATTTGCCAGTTGCACTAACAGCAGACCAAACCAGAAATGATCGCTGACTTTGTCATAGCGAATAATGGCCGCACCTGCCACAGCCAGCAGTGCACTGAAGATATAACCCATGCGCAGTGGACGACGGCTGATCAGATCGTAAATCAGCGTCACATAAAGCGGCGTCATCACCGTAAACAGCAGGAATTCCGACACGCTAAGGTAGAGATAGGCTTCGAAACTCAGCAGATACATCACGCCCAACTGCAGCATCCCGACCAGCATGTAAAGCAACAGCGTTGAAGGGCGATGACCACGCCAGCGCAGGAAAGGTAAAAATACCAGCGCAGCCAGCGCCAGTCGCATCAGTACAGAGAACCAGCTGTCCACCTGCCCGGCAAGGTATTCGCCAATCAGACTGAACGAAAAGGCCCACAGAATGGTGGTAATAATCAATAAAAACACGGTGACGACCCCGAAATTAACAGGCCGTCAGTGTAAACAATGTGCTGCCATCAGGCTGTGAAATCTGGTTGACATCTGATTACAAACCAGGCGATCAGAATAGCCATCGGAAAAGGGCTTTCGCTTCCTGACATAACTGTCTGCATAAAAATCTTTCAGCCAGATAAAATGCGCGAAATGATCCATCGCATGATCACTTCCGCTCCAGAATGTAATAAAAGTGTAACAAATGTGTCATTCATCACAGTAACGTTGCGCAACTAACACTATTCTTTGCGCGAAATGGAACATTCTGCGTCCATTTTCTTCTGCTCTTTTCCTGCCCCAACCTGCTGGGAATTAAAAACCATAATGTGCCCTGGAGGGCCTCACTGATGCTGAGCATTTTTAAACCTGCACCACGTCAGCCGCAGGTGGCGGAGGATCACGTTGATCCGCTCTACCGTCGTCTGCGCTGGCAAATTTTCATCGGGATCTTCTTTGGTTACGCCGCCTACTATCTGGTCAGAAAAAACTTCGCACTCGCCATGCCCTACCTGGTAGAGCAGGGTTTTTCACGTGGCGATCTCGGTTTTGCCTTATCCGGCATATCCATCGCCTACGGCTTTTCAAAATTCATCATGGGATCGGTCTCTGACCGCTCAAACCCGCGCGTCTTCTTACCGGCAGGCCTGATTCTGGCTGCGACAGTGATGCTGATCATGGGATTCGTTCCCTGGGCCACCTCCAGCATTATGGTGATGTTCGTGCTGCTGTTTATCTGCGGCTGGTTCCAGGGCATGGGCTGGCCACCTTGTGGACGTACCATGGTTCACTGGTGGTCGCAGAAAGAGCGCGGCAGGATCGTTTCGGTCTGGAACTGCGCCCATAATGTCGGCGGCGGTATTCCGCCTCTGCTGTTCCTGCTCGGTATGGCGTGGTTCAACGACTGGAAAGCAGCACTCTATATGCCGGCATTTGGCGCCATCGCCATTGCGATTCTGGCCTTTGCGCTGATGCGTGATACGCCGCAATCCTGTGGTCTGCCACCGATTGAAGAGTACAAAAACGACTATCCGCCCGACTACGATGCCAGCCACGAAGAGGAGCTGACGGCTAAACAGATCTTCATGAAATATGTGCTGCCGAACAAGCTGCTGTGGTACATCGCGCTGGCCAACGTATTTGTTTATCTGCTGCGCTACGGCATTCTCGACTGGTCGCCGACCTATCTCAGAGAAGTAAAACACTTCACGCTGGATAAATCGTCGTGGGCTTACTTCCTGTATGAGTATGCGGGGATCCCCGGAACGCTGCTGTGCGGCTGGATGTCGGACAAAGTGTTCCGCGGTAATCGCGGTGCGACCGGGGTGTTCTTTATGACGCTGGTAACCATCGCGACCGTGATCTACTGGCTTAACCCGGCGGGCAATCCTGGCGTCGATATGGCCTGTATGATTGTGATTGGCTTCCTGATCTACGGTCCGGTGATGCTGATTGGTCTGCACGCGCTGGAGCTGGCCCCGAAAAAAGCGGCGGGGACGGCGGCGGGCTTCACCGGCCTGTTCGGCTATCTGGGTGGATCGGTGGCGGCCAGCGCCATTGTCGGTTACACCGTCGATTACTTCGGCTGGGACGGCGGCTTCATGGTGATGATTGCTGGCTGTGTGCTGGCGGTTATCCTGCTGTTACTGACCATGGTCAGCGAACACAAACACAAAAAGACCCCTGCCTGACGGCAATAAAAAAAGGGCTGGATATCCGGCCCTTTTTTTGCGCTGACGGCTTAAGCAAGATAAAGCGTGCGCAGCGTCTGCGGCACGGCATCATCGGCATTTGAACCGATCACATCCAGCTCCGGCAGCGTATCTTTCAACCGCTGATGGGCGTTCTGCATGATAAAGCCCTTACCCGCCATGCTCAGCATCTCCACATCGTTCATGCCGTCGCCAAATGCGATACAGCTTTCCAGTGAATGGCCCAGCGTTTTCGCGACCGCTTCCAGCGCATGCCCTTTCGACACGCCGCCCGCCATCACTTCCAGACAGGTAGGCAGTGAGAAACTGACGTTAACCCGATCGCCCCAGCGCGCTTCAATCGCCTGTTCCATCGGGATCAGATGCTCGGGATTTTCGCAGGTGAAAAAGACCTTGCTGATATTATCGGTTGGCAGCAGACCCGGCTCATAGACCTGATAGTTGAACACCGACTCGCGGAAATAGTCCTGCTCAGCCGGACTTGAGCGGCTGACAAACCACTCATCGTCGCGGTAAACGTGGGTCAGAATATCGCTGTGATGATATTGCAGGCCAAACAGATCGCTGGCGATATCCTCATCCAGATTATGACTGAACACCAGTTCGCCCTCGGCGTTGTGCACGCGCGCGCCGTTTGAGGTGATCATATAGGCCGGAATCGCCAGGCTGTCGCGCATCTGTCCGACATCGATATGATGACGGCCGGTGGCGAATATAAAGTGAATATCTTTCGCGACCAGCTGCTGCAGCGTTTCACGCGCAAAAGGGGTCAGACGATGTTCGGGAGAAAGCAGCGTGCCATCCAGATCGGATGCAACGATGTGATACATGAAAACCTCGGGTATCTGGTTCTGCCGGCCTTAACCGGTCGGATAAATAACGTCAGTGGTGCGAGGAAAAAAAGTCGACCACTGCATTGAGTGCTTCGGCGCGCATCTCATCCTTTTCAAACAGGATCTCATGACGCGCACCGTCGATCACCCGTGGCTTATTGCCCTCACACGGATGACCCGCCGCCGCCATCGCGGCACAAAAAAGGTCCTGCGAACGATTGTCGACCACCCGATCATCGCTGGCCTGTAACAGCAGCAGTGGCGTGGTGATCTTATCGACCTGGCTGATGATGTTGCGACCTGCATGGATGCCTTCACGTACCCAATGGTAGGTTGGCCCGCCAACGCGAATCGCCGGATCGTCCGCATAAAAGCGCAGGTTTCGCCGGTAACGCTCGGTGCTGTGCGTCAGCCGGTTAATGCCAAACGGATGCGCACGCCAGCGGCCAGTGCCGAGCGCATAGCCATCGCGCATGGCCGGACGCTTCTCCGCCCAGTCCAGAATCCGATGGGCCAGAAAAGAGGGCAACGGTAAAGCAATGCCGAACATCGGCGCCACCAGCGCGACCGCATGAAACGCCTGCGGCTGACGCGCCAGAAACAGCGTTAAGATTGCGCCGCCCATGGAGTGAGCCAGCGCATAGCGCTGCTGGTAGTGACCGCTGATAATCTCTTTCAGATAGAGCGTTTCAAGGTCGTCGACATAATGGGTAAATTCCGCCACGTGACCGCGGTGTGAATCTTCCAGCAGGCGATCGGAACGCCCCTGACCGCGATGGTCAAGGATCACCACATCAAATCCGCAGTGAAACAGATCGTACGCCAGCTCAGGATATTTTATGTAACTCTCGATGCGTCCCGGCACAATCAGGATCACACGCTTGTGTTGCGGTGATGTGAAGCGGACGTAGCGCAGCGTCAGATTACCCACGCCGGTAAACTCAAGCTCTTCGCGGCTGTGCCAGAAATCGAGCAGTGGCCCGGTAGCGAAGGCAGCAAAGGCTTTTTCTCGTCGCAGCCAGCTGGCTTTGTGTTGATTCATTCGCCCTCCTGATGACCGGATACAGAGTCCTGAATGCCATGCGCAGGCCGTAGCGCCGCGCTTATTTCTGGCGTATTGTGTCACAATTCCGCTACTAAAGAGAGCCTGACCCATGACCATCGAATGGTGGCTGACCTATCTGCTTACCACTACAATTCTCAGCCTGTCGCCCGGTTCCGGCGCAATCAACACCATGAGTACCGGTATCAGCCATGGCTATCGCGGCACGGTGGCCTCTATCTCCGGTTTGCAGGTCGGTCTGGCGCTGCATATCGTGCTGGTCGGCATCGGTCTGGGTGCGCTGTTTTCTCAGTCGCTGCTGGCGTTTGAGATTCTGAAATGGGCCGGTGCGGCCTATCTTGTCTGGCTGGGTATTCAGCAGTGGCGCTCAGCGGGTGGCATTGATCTGGATGCGGTCGCCAGAGCGATGCCGCGTCGTCGCCTGTTCAAACGCGCCGTGCTGGTTAACCTGACCAACCCGAAAAGTATTGTCTTTCTCGCCGCTCTGTTCCCGCAATTTATTCAGCCGCATCAGCCGCTATTTATGCAGTATCTGGTGCTGGGCGTGACCACCGTTGTGGTGGATATCATCGTGATGATTGGCTACGCCACGCTGGCAACACGGATTGCGGGCTGGATTAAGGGACCAAAACAGATGAAGTTAATGAACCGCATTTTTGGCGGGCTGTTTATGGCAGTAGGCGCGCTGCTGGCCAGCGCCAGGAAAATCGCTTAACGTCTGACGCGCCGAATTCGGCGCGAAAGATTATCCCTTCTTCCCTGGCCCCGCTACGGCGCTGTCAGTGGAACCGCACGCAACACAATGATGCCCGGCTTCGAGCGCATATATTCCCTGAAAGGCGCATCGACAACTTTCCGATTAACGGCCAGCGAAGAGGCGTTCCTGAACCACAAGCGGCCATCATGCCGGACAGCAATCCCCACATGGGAGACATCCAGCCCCTGACTCGTGGCGTAAACCCCCACATAATCGCCGGTCTGGATCTGCTTCAACACCTGCGGTGTGATCGCCTGGGCCGGAATGTAAGTGATGTGGCGTGAAATCACACCCAAACCGGGCACCAGCTCGTCTCCGTTAGCCTGGCGATTCAGGTGCTTCACCACCGTCACTGCATCCGGGCTAAGTGTGCGGGTCACATCATTAGCATTGCGCGGGCTATCGGCAAACCAGTCGGAGAAAAAGTGGCGGCGTTTCAGGTAGCTGATCTCACCGTCAACGTAGCGGGTTCGAATCAGGTTGGCCTCAAAGCTGGCGCGATCGTGGCTGCGGCTTAGCGCCTGCACGTAATCAAGCAGTGTGAAACAATCTAAGCCCTTGAGATTAATCACCAGCGCTTCAGGGGTATCGGGCGAGCCGATCAGCGTATTCGCTTCATAGGGTGTCCCGAGAAAAGCAGCAGAGATCTGGCTAATCCTTTCGCCCTGTTGCTGCTCTGACGTCGGAAGACCCTGCGCCAGGATAACCGACACCTTATCCGCTTCCGCCGGTTCAGGAACGCGGTAATGGGCAGCATCGGGCGAGGCGCAGGCGCTGAGACAGGCAGTCATTACTAGCAGTAATACGGTGTTAACTCTCATCATCATCTCCATGAAAAAATAGTCCGTCGATACGACCATACTGGAGGTGATGATTTCATTTATTAACGAATGGTGACTATTTAGCCGCGGTTGCAGTTGAGAGGCATGAGCAGGTGAAGATTGTGACATCCGTCACCCCAGCAAAGTTTCAGAGGGATGCAAAGTGAAGATTCCGCCGGAGGCGCAACGCGCACTCCGGCATAAAGACTGAAACGCGGAATTTAACGCGAAAGAATCAGGTGGATACCAAAACCGGCAAACAGTACGCCTGCCATGCCATCGACCCATTTCGCCAGTCGCTGATACTTAGCGCGGATCCACGGCAGCGCAAAAATCGCCGCCACCAGGGTAAACCAGGCAAAGGTTTCACCGACAATCAGCAGGAACAGACCCCAGCGCTCCGCCGAACCAACATCGTCGCCAACAAATAGCGAGAAGACGCTGCCGAAGTAGATAATGGCTTTAGGATTCGACAGGTTCGTCAGCAGGCCTTTGAGAAAGCTCATGCCGCGTTTCGGCAACGCAACCACCGGCTCATCCTGCTGCGGCTGTTTGTGACGCTGACGTGCCGAGCACATCAGCTGCCAGCCCATCCACAACAGATAAAGTCCACCGCCGACCATGATGATCTGATGCAGCCAGGCCATTTTTTCCAGAATCAGATGCAGCCCCATCAGCGCCACACCCGCCCAGACCACAATGCCCAGCGTAATGCCCAGTACACCCATCATCGCCTCTTTGCGCGAGCGGCTGGCGGCAGTCTGTGACACAAAAAAGAAATCGGGGCCGGGGCTCATCAGCGCCACCAGATGCACCAGCGCCACAGTGGCGAATAACATCAGCATAATCAGTGTCCTTTACTCTTCATCATCAAGATGCTCTTTGATCATCACCAGGAAAGGTTTGCCAAAGCGCTCCAGTTTGCGGTGACCCACGCCGTTGACGCTGAGCATCTCGGACGCGCTGACCGGCATCTGTTCTGCCATCTCTATCAGTGTGGCGTCATTGAACACCACGTAAGGCGGAATATTCTCTTCATCGGCGATCGCTTTTCGCAGCTTACGCAGCTTGGCGAACAGTTTGCGATCGTAGTTGCCACCGTGAAACTTCGCCGGACTGCTGCTTTTTGTTTTTGCGGTGATTAAACGCGGCACCGCCAGCATCAGTGGCACTTCACCGCGCAGCACCGGGCGCGCCGCTTCGGTGAGCTGCAGAGCCGAATGCATAGCGATGTTCTGCGTCACCAGCCCCAGATGGATTAGCTGACGTAACACACTCACCCAATGTTCGTGGCTCTGATCTTTGCCCAGTCCATAGACCGGCAGCTTGTCATGACCCTGCTCACGGATACGCTGATTGTTGGACCCGCGCAGCACCTCAACGATATAGCCCATACCAAAACGCTGACCCACGCGGTAAATACCGGAGAGCGCTTTTTGCGCTTCAACCAGGCCGTCATAACGTTTAGGTGGGTCGAGACAGATATCGCAGTTATCGCACGGCTGCTGGCGGCCCTCGCCAAAATAGTTCAGCAGCACCAGACGGCGGCAGGTCTGCGCTTCAGCAAACGCGCCCATGGCGTTGAGTTTGTGACGCTCAATATCCTGCAGCGGCCCGGGCACTTTCTCTTCCAGACATTTACGCAGCCAGGCCATATCGGCCGGGTCGTAAAGCATCATCGCTTCGGCAGGCAGACCATCACGTCCGGCTCGCCCGGTTTCCTGATAATAGGACTCGATGTTGCGCGGGATATCGAAGTGGACCACAAAACGGACGTTGGGCTTGTTGATGCCCATGCCAAAGGCCACCGTCGCCACCACGATTTGCAGATCGTCACGCTGAAACGCTTCCTGCACCCGGCCACGCTGCTCGCTGTCGATACCGGCGTGGTATGCCCCGACGCTGAACCCCCGGCTTTGCAGTCGCGCGGCGGTGTCTTCCACCTTCGCCCGGCTGTTGCAGTAGATAATGCCGCACTTGCCGCGCTGATCCTGAACGTAACGCAGCAGCTGATCGGTGGGTTTAAATTTCTCCACCAGCGTGTAGCGGATATTGGGGCGGTCAAAACTGCTGATCTGGATCAGCGGATCCTGCATATGCAACAGGTTGACGATGTCGTTGCGGGTGGTTTCATCCGCGGTCGCGGTCAGCGCCATTACCGGTAATTCCGGGAAGCGCTGACGCATCTTGCCGAGTGCGCCATATTCCGGGCGGAAGTCGTGGCCCCACTGGGAAATACAGTGCGCTTCATCCACCGCCAGCATCGCCGGTTGCCAGTGCGCCAGACTGTCCAGGAAGTTATCCATCATCAGGCGCTCCGGGGCGATGTAGAGCAGCTTAACCCGACCGGTACGGCAGTCGGCCATCACCGTCTGCTGCTGATCGCGCGTCATGGTGGAGTTGAGATACGCCGCCGCCACGCCGTTCGCCAGCAGCTGATCGACCTGATCTTTCATCAGCGAGATCAGCGGCGACACCACCAGCGTCAGCCCCTCGCGCACCAGCGCAGGGATCTGATAACAGAGCGATTTACCGCCGCCGGTGGGCATTACCACCAGACAATCGCGCCCGCTCAGCGCCTCATTAATGATCGTCTGCTGACCGGGACGAAAATGCTGGTAGCCGAAGGTATCCTGCAATACCTGCTGCGCCAGCGCTTCCTGATTGAGAACTGCCGAGGTTGCCACGCGATTCCTGTCTTTCGTTATGGATTAGAACAAGTCGTTAAGTGTTACACCCACACCCAGACGCGTCTGGCGATGGTTGTAATCGATCAGTGATTCACCGTAACCGCTAAACACCTGAGTATAGAAGCGAACGTGCTCAGTGATAGGGTAGCTCCAGCCCAGGGTCGCGCCGCCATAACCGCTGTTCCAGTTATAGTTGCCCTCTACGCTGAAGATATTGTCGCCGAGCTTATAGCCCAGACGCGTGCGGTAGTAACCCATGTATTTGGTGATATCGGGATTATCATCGCTGCTCGCTCCTTCAGGGATGCGATACCAGGGTTTGATTTCCGCCAGGAAATTACCATTCTCTGCCATCAGACGCGCATAGACGCGGTTCCAGCTGCGCGAGGTGGGATCGCTTCGTCCGTTGGATTGGTGATTCAGACCCACTTCGACATCACGCAGCGTCCAGCCACCCAGCGAATAGTCGGTCGCCCAACCGAGGAAAATCTGCGGCTCATAGTTGGTCTCACGGAATGGCGATGACTCAGCGCTATTCGACAGCTGCCACCAGGAACGCTGGGTATAAGAGGCTGCCAGCACCGAGTTGTCGCCCAGAATACCGCGCCACAGCGGAAACGCCAGGCTGAGCTGGAATTTCACTTCATCTTTGCGGGCATTCTCTCCCCAGTTATAGGAGGAGATTGCCTCTTTATTGAGGTCGCTGGTATAGGTATAAAGCAGATAGTTGTTCTCGTAAGGATAGAGAACAAACGGGTTGTCATGCTTCTCCAGCAGGTTAGCAATAATACTGCCCTGAACCTGTGGCGCGTCATGAACCTCTTTAATCCGGGCTTCATCCGCCTGCGCCAGCGCAGGAAATATCAACATTGCCGCCAGCAAGGCGCGATGCTTACGCATATAATTCTCCGGTGAGCAGCTGCGTATCAGAATAACTGAAAGGGTGTCGTAAAAAGCAGGCCATTCTACACGCAAATGGCAGTGAGCATGAGTGCTGATTTCTTAAACTGGAAACACCCTCGCAGGCGGCATAGAATACACAACTCATTCATATTCCGCGCCCCTCTGGCCCGATTTTTTCAGGACACATCATCATGTCATCACCCGTGCTGACACAGCAGGACGCTCGCCAGCTGGTCGGCGAAATTTTCGTTTATCACATGCCGTTTAATCAGGCGCTGGGCCTGGAACTGATGCGCCTTGACGCAGACTACGCAGAGATCAGCTTCAATAACAAAACCATGCTGGTGGGCAACCAGGCGCAGCAGATTCTGCACGGCGGCGTTATCGCGTCGGTACTGGATGTGGCGGCGGGCATGGTCTGCGTCAGTAATGCGTTAACCCGTCAGGAAAGCATCAGCGAAGCGGATCTGCGCCAGCGTCTGTCACGCATGGGCACCATTGATATGCGCGTCGACTATCTGCGTCCCGGACGCGGCGAACGCTTCACCGCCACCAGCAGCCTGCTGCGCGCCGGTAACAAAGTCGCCGTGGCGCGTGTGGAACTGCACAATCAACAGGGCGATTATATCGCCACGGCTACCGCCACCTATCTTATCGGCTAACCACGCCATTGAATGGATCGCATATGGATACGCAACAAACCCGCCAGGGCGTTGGCTTTGCACTGGGCGCTTACTTTATCTGGGGCATTGCGCCCGCTTATTTCAAACTGGTAAAGCAGGTTCCCGCCACGGAAATCATGACGCACCGGGTGATCTGGTCTGCACTGTTTATGCTGTTACTGATTACCCTGAGCCGCAGCTGGCCCGGCGTTCGCAGCGTGTTGCGCCAGCCTAAAAAAGTGCTGTTGCTGGCGCTGACGGCCGTGACTATCGGCGGCAACTGGCTGCTGTTTATCTGGGCGGTCAACAATCAGCATATGCTGGAAGCCAGCCTGGGCTACTTTATTAACCCGCTGATCAACGTGGTGTTTGGCATGCTGTTTTTACGCGAACGGTTTCGCCGTCTGCAGTGGCTCGCCGTGCTGCTGGCCACCGTCGGCGTACTGGTGCAGCTGTGGCAGTTTGGCTCGTTACCGATCATCGCGCTGGGCCTGGCGCTAAGTTTTGCCCTGTATGGCCTGGTGCGTAAAAAGATTCAGGTCGATGCGCAGAGCGGCATGCTGATTGAAACCCTGTGGCTGTTTCCGCTGGCGGCGATTTACCTGTTTGGCTTTGCCGACAGCGCCACCAGCCACTTATCCGCCAACCCACTGAGTCTCAACCTGAAGCTGATAGCGGCGGGCATTGTAACCACCATTCCGCTGATGCTGTTTGCGGCGGCCTGTAGCCGTCTGCGACTTTCCACCGTAGGCTTCTTTCAGTATCTCGGCCCGACGCTGATGTTTGTGCTGGCGGTCGCGTTTTACGGTGAGACCATCACGCCAGACAAGATGGTGACCTTTGGCTTCATCTGGCTGGCGCTGCTGGTATTTGTCTGCGATGCGGTGGCGTTTTCATTCCGTTCCCGTTCGCGCATAGCGTGAAATAAAGCGCGCTAAAGCCGGGCCGGTCAGCAGGATGGTAAACAGACGCAACGTCTGCAACGCCATCACAAACGCCATGTTGACCTGGGTTCCTGCCGCAATGATCGCCACCGTGTCCAGCCCGCCTGGACTGGTGGCGAGATAGGCCGTCATCAGATCGATATCCAGCATTCGCGTCAGCATCCACGCCAGCCCGCCACACAACAGCATCAGCCCGAAGATCGAGGCCAGCATCTGCGGCAGCGTGCGCAGTGCCAGCAGAAAAATCGGGCGGGTGAAACGTAATCCCACGCTCCAGCCAATCAGTGCATAGGCCACGGCCAGCAGCCATTCCGGCACCTGTAACACCGCGATGTCGCTACTGTGCAGTGCCGCACCCGCCAGCGCAGGCAGCAGCAGCGCGCCAGAAGGAATGCGCAGTCGTGTGCCCAGCCACGCGCCTGTCAGCATCACCACCAGGGTGACAACAAAGCCATGATTCAGCGGTGGAAACCAGAGCAGCGAGACGCTGTGCGCCTCATCACCCAGCCCGATGCGCGCCACCAGTGCGGCCGCCGAGGCGACAAACAGCACCCGCAGATATTGCATAAATGCGACCAGCCGCACGTCAGCGCCAAAGTCACCCGCCATCGCCACCATGGCCGATGCACCGCCCGGCGACGATCCCCATGCGCCGGTCGGGCCAGGCAGATGACTGAAGCGCACCAGCAGAAAACCTGACAGGCCGCTGGCCGCCAGCGTCAGCAGCAGCACCGTCAGCACGATCGGCCAGTCCTGAATAAGCGGTGCCAGAATCGAAGGCGACAGACTCTGCGCAATCATGCAGCCCAGTACGGCCTGAGCGAGCAGGAACAGCCGCTTATCAATTCGCAGCGTGGCACCCGACAGCCCCATCACCACACCCACAATCATCGGTCCCAGTAACAGCGCAGCGGGCACATGAAAATAGTGCAGCACCGCGCCCAGCAATACCGAGATCAGCAGCAGCAGTGTCCACTGCGCGTGCAACGAAAAAGCGTCCATAAGAAGTTAATAATTTGTAAAAACAGGAGGGTAAGATTACGCAGAAATGGAGACAGGAGCCAGCAGAACGGGCCATCTCAGATGGCCCGTTCTTATTTTAAAGCCAGTTTTTACGCTTGAAATAGAGATAAGGCGCCAGTCCGGCCAGAATCATCAGGCCGATCGCCGCCGGATAACCAAAGCTCCACTTCAGTTCCGGCATAAACTCAAAGTTCATCCCGTAGCTGGAGGCCACCAGCGTCGGCGGCAGAAACACCACGGAGACCACCGAGAAGATCTTGATGATGCGGTTCTGCTCGATGTTGATGAAACCCATCGCCGCCTGCATCAGGAAGTTGACCTTCTGAAACAGTGATTCGTTATGCGGCAGCAGCGATTCGATATCGCGCAGAATTTCACGCGCCTGCTCCAGCTGATTGCCCGGCAAACGTGCTTTGCGTACCAGGAAGTTCAGGGCGCGCTGGGTATCCATCAGACAGAGGCGCACCTTCCAGCCGATATCTTCCAGTTCCGCTAGTCGCGACAGCGCCTGATCGTACTCTTCGCCCTGCTGACCTTCCATGATCACCCGGCTGAGTTTCTCTAGTGCGCTGTAGATGTTCTCGATTTCGTCCGCCAGCTGCTCAATTTTGGTTTCAAACAGGTCGAGCAGCAGCTCAAAGGCATTGCCGTCGATCAGGGTCTGATTACGGGCGCGCATGCGATAGAGACGGAACGCAGGCAGCTCACGTTCGCGCAGCGTGTAGAGACGGCCTTCACGGATGGTGAACGCCACGGTGGAGTTGCCGGCGTGATCGTCAGCGTCTTCATAGAAGAAGAAGGAGTGGATATGCAGACCATCTTCATCTTCGAAGAAGCGCGCCGAGGCCTCGATATCTTCCAGCTCAGGCCGTGTTGCCAGACTCTGGCCCAGCTCAGATTGCACGCGATCACGTTCGCCCTCTTCCGGCTCGATCAGATCGACCCAGACAGAGGTCGTCAGTTTGTCGTTTTCGTCTTCCAGCTCCAGTCGCGTCAGGCGGCTGTGATCCAGTTTAAATGCGCTCAGCATAGCAATACTCCCCATTGCAGACTAAATGGGACAAGGCAGTCCGCCGTTCCTCAACATGGAACGGGCAGCCTGAACACGGAAACAGAGTTTCAGAGATAAATCAGTGCTGACTCGCGACGGAATCAAAAAGGGAGGTCGCTGATAACCGCTAAGGCTACCCGCGTAAAGAGGTAGCCTTAGATGTTATTCCTGGAATCCAGGTCATTGAGCCAGCATCGACTGGGCGTGTCCAAGGCATTGTCCTCTCATGATAATAGTGGGCGCATGTTACGCTGAGACGAAAAAGCCGTCAACCGCACGCTAAAGCGTTTCCAGCTTCGCGTAAGCCGCCACCAGCCACTTGATTCCCTGCCCCTGAAACGCCACCTGAAGACGGCTATGCTCGCCGCTGCCTTCCAGATTAATGATGGTGCCTTCGCCAAATTTTGCGTGATGAACACGCTGACCCAGCGCGAATCCACTGTCATTTTTGGTCACCGGGGCACCCATACGCTGATGGTTTACCGGACGGCTGACGCTGGCGCGCAGACGCACTTCTTCTATGCACGCTTCGGGCAGTTCGCCGATAAAACGGGACGGCCGGTGATACACTTCCTTACCATAGAGTCGGCGGGTTTCGGCGTAGGTCAGCGTCAGCTTGAGCATCGCACGGGTCACGCCGACATAAGCCAGACGACGTTCCTCCTCCAGCCGGCCACCTTCATCCAGTGACATCTGGCTCGGGAACATGCCCTCTTCCATGCCGACGATAAACACCTGGCTGAACTCCAGCCCTTTTGCCGAGTGGAGCGTCATCAGCTGAACCGCATCCTGCCATTTATCTGCCTGGCCTTCGCCCGCTTCCAGCGCGGCGTGGGATAAAAAAGCCTGCAGTGGCATCAGATCTTCATCTTCATCCTGATAGCTGAACTGCCGCGTAGCGGTCACCAGCTCCTCAAGGTTTTCGATACGCGCCTGGCCCTTCTCACCTTTTTCCTGCTCATACATCAGCCACAGGCCAGAGTCTTTGATGACCCGGTCGGTCTGAACATGCAGCGGTAACTCGGCGGTTTCGGTTGCCAGTGAATCAACCAGTTCACAGAAGCGTTGCAGCGCAGACGCGGCCCGGCCAGCCAGCGCACGGCTTTGCAGCAGTTCACGCGTTGCCTGCCACAGCGTCATCTGACGTTCACGGGCCGTCTGA
Source organism: Panax japonicus (assembly GCA_020205505.1). Classification (NCBI taxonomy): domain Eukaryota; kingdom Viridiplantae; phylum Streptophyta; class Magnoliopsida; order Apiales; family Araliaceae; genus Panax; species Panax japonicus. The sequence continues at coordinate 2,422,163 of JAINUV010001461.1, read as the reverse complement.
CGCACCACGTCGAGCGTGCGATCGCCCACGCCGCGCGTCGGGGTATTCACCACGCGTTCAAATGCCGCGTCGTCATTGCGGTTCGCCATCAGACGCAGATAGGAGAGCGCATCTTTGATCTCCTGACGTTCGAAGAAGCGCATGCCGCCATAAATACGGTACGGCATGCTGCTTTGCAGCAGCGCCTCTTCCAGCACACGCGACTGGGCGTTGCTGCGATAGAGAATGGCGCAGTCGTTAAGCGCGCCGCCGTTCTCCATCCAGACTTTGATGCGGTTGACCACGAAGCGTGCTTCATCCAGCTCATTAAAGGCGCAGTAGATCGAGATCGGTTCGCCATCGCTTCCTTCGGTCCACAGCTCTTTACCCAGGCGACCATTGTTGTTAGCGATCAGGGCGTTGGCGGCTTTCAGGATGTTATTGGTTGAGCGGTAGTTCTGCTCCAGACGGATCGTTTCCGCGCCGGGGAAATCCTGCAGAAAGCGCTGAATATTCTCGACCTGTGCGCCGCGCCAGCCGTAGATCGACTGGTCATCATCGCCCACGATGATCACCCGGCCGCTGTCGCCCGCCAGCATCCGAATCCAGGCATATTGAATGTTGTTGGTATCCTGGAACTCATCCACCAGCACGTTGGTAAAGCGTTCGCGGTAGTGATTAAGAATGTGTGGCTTGTTGAGCCATAATTCATGGGCGCGCAGCAACAGCTCGGCAAAGTCGACTAAACCGGCGCGATCACAGGCTTCCTGATAGGCCTGATAGATGCGCAGCCAGGTCTGCTCAATCGGATTGCCGTAGCTTTCGATATGCTTTGGCCGCAGGCCTTCATCTTTTTTGCCATTGATGTACCACATGCCCTGACGCGCAGGCCACTGTTTGTCATCAAGGTTCATTGATTTGATCAGGCGCTTGAGCAGACGTAACTGATCTTCGCTGTCGAGGATCTGAAAATCCTGTGGCAGACCGGCGTCAAGATGGTGGGCGCGCAGTAAGCGGTGCGCCAGACCGTGGAAGGTTCCGATCCACATTCCGCCCTGACTGGTGCCGATCAGATGCTCGATACGGTGACGCATCTCCGCTGCCGCTTTGTTGGTAAAGGTCACCGCCATAATCGAATAGGGCGAGCAGTTCTCCACCGACATCAGCCAGGCAATGCGATGCACCAGCACCCGCGTTTTACCACTGCCCGCGCCTGCCAGCACCAGCAGGTTACTGCGCGGTGCCGCAACGGCAGCGCGCTGATTGTCATTCAAACCATCGAGCAGTTCAGAAACGTCCATAAGCACCGATTACCAAAGAAAAAAACGCCGTCGTCACACTGATTATTCCGCCTGCCGCAAGGCATTATCGCTGCCAGTCAGGCGGCGCCACAGACGCCGGATAAGGGACGGCGGCAAAACAGAAAAGAGGAGACGACTGGATAAATTTACAGCCATTATAGCAGTGAGGTGAGTGATGCCAACCGCGAAATTTCGACATGCGGCAACAGGCGCGCATCCGGGATATGCATCAGGTTACCCTGCCGCAGGTTAATCCAGCAGGCCTGCAGCCCGCAGCGCAGTGAGCCCGCCACGTCGGTGGTCAGGTCATCACCCACGTGCAGAATATGGTGTGGCGCGATATCAAGGCGTTGCGCGGCAAGCTGATACATATCCTGCCACGGCTTGGCGCGCCCGTCTGGCCCGGCCCGCAGCGTGAAGCGGAAGTATTCTGCAATGCCCATTTTTTCCGGGCAGGCGTTGCCGTTGGTGACCGCCACCAGCGGGATTTTCTCCGCCAGGGCTTTCAGCGTCTGGTGCGTCTCATCCGGCATCTCGACCTGACTCCGCCACTGATGGAAGACCGCCATCACTTCTGCCGCACCCGCGGTAGCTTCAGCGGCAGAGAGGCCGATATTCAGCATCGCCAGCTCAACCGAACGGCGTCGCCACTCCGAAACATCATGATAGATATCAGGTTCGCGCTGCAGCAGCTCATCGCGCAACTGCTGATAATCCTGCGGCGTGAAGTCACGCAGCGCCGGATGAAAAGCCTGCAACGCGGCATGGGATTCCAGGGTGGTACGACGGATGACCGGGTAGTTATCGTAGAGTGTGTCATCAAGGTCGAAGGTCATGGCTTTTATGGCCGACAGCGGACGATAAAATTTCATTCGTTCTTTCCTCGTTTGGCGCGGGGATGCGCAGCGTCATACACCGAAGCCAGATGCTGGAAGTCGAGATGGGTGTAGATCTGGGTCGTCGACAGGTTTGCATGGCCCAGCAACTCCTGCACGGCGCGCAGGTCACCACTGGATTCCAGCAGATGCGTGGCAAATGAGTGTCGTAGCTTATGCGGATGGATATGGCTGGCCACGCCCTGTCTGATGCCCCATTCGGCAAAGCGTTTCTGCACGTTGCGTGGCGAGATGCGGTTGCCGCGCGTGGAAAGAAACAGCGCATCATCCTGGCCGCCAAAGGTCTCACGCAGCGGCAGCCAGTGCTGGATCCAGGCGACCGCCGTGCGACCAATCGGTATCCGACGCTCTTTGCTGCCCTTACCGACTACCCACACTTCGCCTGAATCGAGATCGACGTGGCGACAATCCATATTCACCAGTTCAGAGAGACGCAAACCGCCGCCATACATCACTTCCAGCATCGCCCGGTCGCGCACCGCCAGCGGATCGCTAAGGTCGATCTCCAGCAGTTGATTCACTTCATCAACATCAATGTTTTTAGGCAGATGGCGCGCTTTACGCGGCGTCATCACCCCTTTGGCCGGGTTGGCGGAAAGCAAACCCTGGCTCACCTGCCAGTCGAGAAAACTGCGCAGGGCGGAGAGCCGCAGCGCGAGGCTGCTGGCGGCCAGTCCGGCGCGACGGCTGCGCGCCGCCATGCTGCGCACCTGCGCCGGTTCCAGCTGCGCCCAGCTGCTCAGCTTCATCTCATCAGCAATCGCCACCAGCGCGGCAAGCTGTCGCGCATAGCTGCTCTGGGTTAACGGACTGAGCTGGCGCTCCACTTTCAGGTAGCGCAGAAATCCGTCGACGGCCTCCTGCAGCGCGCTGCTCATGCGCGTTCAACCCAGCGGGAGAGCAGATCAGGCATCATCTGCGACAGATGCTGCAACAGCAGTGTCCCCATGCCCGATTGATAGTGCTGGCTGTCACGACTGCTGAACACCAGCACGCCGAGATCGCCCTCCTCACCCATTAGCGACATGGCAACCGACCCGATCGCTTTGGCCTGCGGCAACAGCAGCAGCAGTTCCGGCCCATTAATGTTGCCAAGATAGTGATGCTGGTTACCGAAGCGCTGAATACGCAGCGGTTCAAACGCCTGACGCGAGAGGCTCAGCTGAAAGAAATCGGAGGGCGCGCCCAGCAGCCATTTATCACTGAACAGCCGCACATTGGCACCCGCCAGGCCCAGCTCACGCGCCCAGCGATGCAGACGGTTGAGCATATCCTGCAGCGAGTCAGCCGCGGCCAGGTGGCTTTCCAGCGACAGCAGACGGTCAAACAGTTCGTGGTTAGCGCTGGCCTGCTCCATCAGCAGCGTGATCTCTTCTTCCAGCCGCTGAATATGGTTGCGTTGCCGCGCCATATGCCATTCGACCAGCGAGACGCTGCCACGCACCGGATGCGGCACGGCCATCTGTTCAACTGCGCGGGCATTGCGGATAAAGAAATCGGGATTCTGCCGCAGATAATCACTGACGGCCTGATCGTCCAGCAGAACCGAACTGTCAGCCTGCTCTTCGATATTTTTCATAGATGAATAAACCCATCGTAGACGTGTGTCGCAGGCCCGGTCATATAGAGCGGCTGACCGGCGCCTTTCCAGGTGATGTGCAGCGTTCCGCCAGGCAGGTCGACACGCACTTTGGGTGCCAGAATGCCCTGCTGAATGCCACAGGCAACGGCAGCACAGGCGCCGCTGCCGCACGCCTGCGTTTCACCCGCACCGCGTTCGTAAACACGCAGGCGGATATGTTCGGGATTGATGATCTCCATAAAACCGACATTAACACGATCCGGGAAGCGTTCATGACTCTCCAGAATCGGGCCCAGCAGTTCAACCTGCGCGGTTTTGACACTTTCAACCTGGATAACGCAGTGCGGGTTGCCCATCGACACCGCACCCAGCATCACTGTCTGTTCGGCCACGCGTAGCAGATAGAGATTTTCGGCTTTGTTGGCACGAAACGGCACCTGCTGAGGCTCAAAGTTTGGCTCGCCCATGTTCACGCGCACCTGGTCGTCAGGCGTGACGGTCAACACCATGCGGCCATTCTGCGTACTGACCCGGATGTCACTTTTGTTGGTCAGCCCTTTCAGCTGAACAAAGCGGGCAAAGCAGCGCGCACCGTTGCCGCACTGTGCGACTTCACTGCCGTCAGCGTTGAAAATGCGATAGTGGAAATCGAGATCGGGATCATATGGCGGTTCAACAATCAGCAGTTGATCAAAGCCGATCCCCAGATGACGATCGGCCAGCCGGCGGATCAATTCCGGCGAAAAGAAGACGTTTTGTGTCACCGCATCCACAACCATAAAATCGTTGCCGAGACCGTGCATTTTGGAGAACTGCATTTTTTGCTCCGCCGAATAAGCCATCAGATTAGTTCGCTTTTACGCCTGAATTGCCGGTAACCAGCCCGCCGACATCGGCTTTAGAGGCATCCGCTTTCTGGCGGTCGGTTGGGGCTTGTTGTTTCTTCGGCTGATCCTTCGGCGGGAAGTAGAGCGGTCCTTTCAGACCACAACCTGCAAGGCTGATTACTGCCAGTGTCATGGCCAACAGGCTTATTACTTTCTTCATTCTTTATGCTCTTCATGTCCTTTACCTGGATGCTTATCATCGCAGTTGAAGGTGGAAAAGCAACAGGAAATGCCCGCAAATAGCGTGAAGCGGGTGACAAGCCGGGAAGATAGCGGCCACCTGCAGAGCGCAGGCAGCCCGTCAGCATCAGTGCACCTGATAGCGTGGCTGATAGTCGCTGTTGTCGTTATCAGGCTGCGAGGTACACAGCTGCGTCAGCGTCTGGCTACGGAACGGAATCACCTGGAATCGCTCTCCGGTGTTCACAATCTGGTAGAACTGCGGCAGGTTGAAGTTGATAAAGCTTGAACCATAGGTAAAGCGATCGTGCGATGAGGAGTAGAACCGGCTGACATCGCGCACCAGCTCCTCTTTACTGCCTTCACAGTGATGATAAACCTCAACCCGATTGGTCTCATCAAGGATGTAGATATTGAAGCCGCGCTCATCGGTGGTGTTTTCAAAGAAGAACTGAATAATGCCTTCGCTGGCATAACCGTTGACCACGGGTGGCAGCGGCGTCTGATTCGTTTCTACTTTGATCGACAGTCCGTGCAGCTTGTTGTTGGAGATCGCGCCATAAAACTCAACCGCGTTTTCCAGCTTCTGCACCGAAACGCTCATGCGTTCAAAGAACAGGCCCCATGTCTCGCCCGCCATACGCAGCGCTTTAAAGCGACCCGGCTCCTGACGTGTGCTGGAGAGGCGCAGCTCAATGCATTCTGAGACCAGCTGCTGTACCCGCGTCCGAATCAGACCGCGCAGATGCTGGCTGTAGCAGAACACTTCCACCGTATCGGGCGGTGCAGCATCCTGATGCATCTTGCCAAGAATGGTTTTCAGCCCTTCGATCATCGCCTGTTCGCCGCTGAAGTGCAGCGTACGCACCTCATTCCAGGAGTTGCGATAGAGCAGATCGATGCTGCCAATCAGGCACTGCTGCTGCTGACCAAAACTAAAGACATCCAGCTTACGGAAGTCGAAGTGCACCACCTGATTGCGGAAGGCCGCCGTCGGATCGTGTTCAAGGTTAACAATAATCGCAAGGTGCCGGATTTCGCACGGACTGTAGAGCGCTTTTGGCGTCGGCGAGGGCAGACGCAGCGGGAAGTGGCTGGAAACATCGTTAACCAGCTCCTGCAGACGCGCCAGATCGCAAACCTCATTGCCTTTAATATGCAGCCGGGTTTTACGGGTCAGCAGTCCATTGAACCACGCCCACGCCACCAGCTTGTTCAGGTAGCGGTTATATTCCAGCGGTTGATGGCTGATAATCGAATCCATGTCCGGCGCCTGGTTATAGAGATACCAGCCGGAACGGTTGGCGCGGCCAGGCGGCACATGAATAAAGGTCAGATTGGGTTCGGAGAGATCGGGCGAAATCTGCGGATTCACCAGCGTCACTTTGCCCGGCAGCGCTTCAAACGCAGCATACAGTTTACGGGTCAACACACCGATATCCTGCGGGCTGGCGCTGACGCTTAAGTTATTGCGGCGGGCAAAGCGGATCAGGTTGCGATAACTCTGCATCATCGCATCCAGCAATTCATTGTGGGCTTCGCGCACCCGCTCGATTTTCCACTCAGCGCGGTTGTCCAGAATGGCAATCTTCTCTTCGTTCCAGCCCCACTCTTTGACCAGCTGCGATAAAATTTCACGACGCCAGCCGGTGCGGTGCTGATGATCTTCGGTGCTGAGCTTTTCACACACTTTGAGGTAGAAGCAGCGACGCACCAGGTCAAGACGCGGCTGATCGTCAACGCTGGTCAGATAGTGCGTAACGCGCTCCAGCATCATGCAGTAAGGATCAAGCCCGAAGCAGATGATTTCACCGTCATGCAGGCGCTGTTTAATATCCATCGCCAGCAGTTGCGTATTCGGGTATTCCCAGCTGTAGGCTTCCAGCAGCAGCGTTTTCAGTACGGCTTTATACGGGGAGTCGATGCTTTTATAGAGCTGCCACAGGCTGGCGCCGAAATACTCTTCCGCCGACAGCGTGCCGAGGCCGCCAAGATCGAGCCACTCATTAGGGGTCAGCACGCCTTTGGCGTAGAGCGACATTACGTAGTCGTCGTAATTGTGCTCTTCTTCGCCCGGCACCATATTCCACAGGATGCGTTTACCCGCCATACGAACTGCCGTACGGTAGAACTCATCCAGCAATAAAATGTGTTGTGTTGAACCGCAATCTTCACCGCCCAGACTGCCGCTTTCGTTGTGGCGGAAGCGGTTCTCATCAATCAGAAAGAAACTCACCTCCACGCCCATCGAAACGCACCACTTCTGCAGCAGCGTACATTTGCGCTGCAGATTCAGACGCTCTTCATTATCGAGCCAGGATTGATGGCAGACCCAGATATCGAGATCCGAGACGCTGTTCTGGCCGACAGATGAGGTGCTGCCCATAGAATAGATCGCCGTGATCGGCATTTCGCCTTTCGGCGCATCGGCATGACGCAGATCGCTGTCGCCGGTGAGATCGGCCAGCAGCTGACGCTGATTTTCATCAGGCGTGAAGAAGCTGATGCCATGTGGAACGCTACCTTCAAGGTAACCCGGCATCTGCGGATGTTGATAATGTAATAAGGTTGGCAGCAGACTGTAGACGCGCTGAAAAGCGGGTCCCATAGCAGCCAGCGCACGATCAACGCGCAGCTGGTTGATTGCATCCAGTCTCTGTTTCAGTGTCTCAATGTAGAGGTACAAGACGTTTCGCCTGATTGTCCCAGTGTTTAAGCACCCTGTTTCCACACTCTGCCGCTTATAAAGTAAAAAAGTGGGCAGATAATTGCTGGAAACGTGATCAATCTAACACCCTGCAGATTGACCGTAAAGAAAGTTGCGCTACCTGACAGTTTAGCACGTTCTTACCAGCTTCCCGCCTTTTCAGCTCTGGTTCCCACGTTATGGCTTAATAAACCGGCCTGAAACCGCACGCAGGCCGTTTTCAATCCGTTGAAACTGACAGTCTTCACCCAGAGATGATAGGATATTCAGTGAACGATAAAAATGGTTAACAGCATGTTAGACAAAATTTTCAGAATTGCTACAAGACAAAGCCCGCTCGCATTATGGCAGGCACATTATGTACAGCAACGACTCATGAGTGCCCATCCGGGACTGCGCGTTGAGCTGGTGCCTATGGTCACGAAAGGTGACATCATCCTTGATACGCCGCTGGCAAAAGTGGGTGGCAAAGGGCTGTTTGTCAAAGAGCTTGAGCTGGCGATGCAGGATGGCCGTGCCGATATGGCGGTGCACTCGATGAAGGATGTGCCGGTCAATTTCCCGGAAGGTCTGGGCCTGGTAACCATCTGCGAGCGCGACGATCCGCGCGATGCGTTCGTTTCTCATCATTATGACTCCATCGACGCGCTGCCACAGGGTGCCATTGTCGGCACGTCCAGCCTGCGCCGTCAGTGCCAGATTAGTGCGCGCCGTCCGGATCTGGTGATCCGCTCGCTGCGTGGCAATGTCGGCACCCGCCTCGGCAAGCTTGATGCCGGAGAGTATGACGCGATTATTCTTGCTGTCGCCGGGCTGAAACGTCTGGGACTGGAAGATCGCATTCGTCAGGCGATGCCTGCCGAAGTTTCCCTGCCCGCCGTGGGTCAGGGTGCGGTCGGCATTGAATGCCGTCTGGACGACACCACCTTAATTGGCCTGTTGCAGGCGCTGAATCACGATGACACCGAAGTCTGTGTCCGAGCGGAGCGCGCCATGAATACCCGTTTAGAGGGTGGCTGCCAGGTGCCAATCGGCAGTTTCGCGGTGCTGGAAGGCGATGACCTCTGGCTGCGTGGCATGGTCGGCGCACCGGATGGCCGGGTCATGGTCAGCGGCGAACGCCGTGGTCCCCGCGCTCAGGCTGAACAGATGGGTATTTCACTGGCCGATGAACTGCTGAATGGCGGCGCGCGTGAAATCCTGCAGGAAGTTTACCAGGGGCAGCCGCCGGCATGACCATTCTGGTGACGCGCCCGGAACCCGCAGCGGCAGAGCTGGTGTCACGCCTGCATGCCCTTGGCAAACAGGCGTGGAGCCTGCCGCTGATCGAATTTGCGCCAGGCGCTGATCTCACCTCTCTGCCACAAAAGCTCGCCGCACTTCGCCCTGGCGACCTGGTTTTTATCCTTTCCCAGCAGGTTATACATTACGCACAACACACCGTCACAGCATGGCCCGCTGAGCTGGACTATTATGCAATTGGTCGCAGCACCGCCCTGGCGTTTCATACCGCCAGCGGACAGCAGGTGACCTGGCCTCATGCGCATGAAACCAGTGAAGAACTGATCCAGCTGAATACCCTTCAGCAGGTTGCCGGTAAACGTGCGCTAATCCTGCGTGGCGATCCCGGACGCGAGTTGCTGGCTCAGACGTTAACCCGGCGAGGTGCTGAGGTGTCGTTTGCAGCCTGTTATCAGCGCTGCCAGAAGTATTATGATGGACCCGTTGAAGGACGCCGCTGGCGCGATCGCGGTGTCTCCGTGCTGGTGGTGACCAGCGGTGAAATGTTACAACAGCTTTTTTCGCTGTTCCCCGCAGTTGATCGCGAGGAATGGCTGCTCAACTGCCGACTGGTTGTCGTCAGTGAACGTTTGGCTACCCTGGCCGCAGGATTGGGTTGGCAGGATATTCAGGTAGCCGATGGTGCCGATAACGATGCGCTGCTGCGCGCGTTACGCTGAACTTTAACAATGGGATGTGCCACATATGACGGAACAAAAAGACTCCTCCGCCATGGTTGAAGAAACCACCCCAGCGGTCGACCGCTCTCCTTCCAGCAACAGCACACCACCGCGTAATGCGAAGAATGGTGGCATGGTGCTGGGTGCAGTTGCGATTGTCATTGCGCTGGCGATTGGTGCGGGTTTATACCTTAACGGGAAACATCAGGCTGATTTACAGGCACAAACCAATCAGAAGCTGAGCGAACAATTAAGCGCGTTGCAACAGCAGGCCAGCAGCGACAAACAGCAGCTGACTCAGCAACTGAGCGGCGCCGAAACCGCGTTGCAGACAGCCCAGACACAGCAAAACGCGTCAGCAAAAGAGCTGGAAACCCTGCGTGAAAAAGTGGCCGTGATTTCTGGCAACGACGTGCGCAGCTGGTTGCTGGCACAGGCGGACTATCTGGTGAAACTGGCTGGCCGCAAACTCTGGAGCGACCAGGATGTCACCACCGCCGCTGCACTGCTGAAAAGCGCCGATGCCAGCCTGGCCGACATGAACGATCCCAGCGTCATGAATGTGCGTCGTGCGCTGACCCAGGATATCAGTAACCTCTCTTCGGTTACGCAGGTCGATTATGACGGCGTGATCCTCAAACTGAATCAGCTGTCGAACAACGTTGATAATCTGCGTCTGGCCGATAACGACAGCGATGCTGCGCCGATGGACAGCGATGGCGGTGAACTCTCAGGTTCCGTGCGCGAATGGCGCCAGAATCTGGTGAAAAGCTGGCACAACTTTATGGATGATTTTATTACCATCCGCCGCCGCGATAACACCGCACAGCCGCTGCTGGCACCTAATCAGGATGTTTACCTGCGTGAGAATATCCGCTCGCGTCTGCTGATTGCTGCTCAGGCGGTACCGCGTCATCAGGATGAGATTTATAAACAATCTATCGATACCGTATCCGCATGGGTTCGCGCCTGGTACGACACCAATGATGCCGCTACCAAAGCCTTCCTTGCCCAGCTGGATGAGCTGAGCCAGCAGAACATCAATATGGACCTGCCGGATAACCTGGAAAGTCAGCCGTTGCTGGAACAGCTGATGCAGACCCGCGTCCGGAACCTGTTAGCGCAACCTTCTGCCGCTGCTAATCAGCAGGGAGGCTAAGCATGCTTAAGGTATTTATCCTCTTTATCCTGCTGATTGCTGGCGTGGTGCTGGGACCGATGATTGCCGGTCATCAGGGCTACGTGCTGATTCAGACCGATAACTGGAACATCGAAACCAGCGTCACCGGCCTGGTCATCATCCTCATCCTCAGCCTGCTGGTGATTCTGGCCGTGGAATGGCTGCTGCGCCGCGTGCTGCACACCGGCGCGCGTACCCGTGGCTGGTTTACCGGACGTAAACGCCGTCGCGCCCAGCGTCATACTCAGTCGGCGCTGATGAAGCTGGCAGAAGGCGATCACCGTCAGGTGGAAAAACTGCTTTCTAAAGATGCCGATCACGCTGATGTGCCAGTGGCGAACTACCTGCTGGCAGCAGAAGCTGCGCAACAGCGTGGTGATGAAATCCGTGCCAATCAGCATCTTGAACGTGCAGCAGAGCTGTCGGAGAACAACACCATTCCGGTAGAAATTGCCCGCGCACGTATTCAGCTGGCACGTAATGAAGATCATGCTGCGCGTCATAGCATTGACCGTCTGCTGGAAGTGGCACCGCGTCATCCTGAAGTGCTGCGCCTGGCCGAACAGGCGTATGTCCGTACTGGTGCCTGGAGTGCATTGCTGGATATTCTGCCCGCCATGCAGAAGGCGCAGGTCGGCGATGAGCTGCATCGTGATGCGTTACAGCAGCAGGCCTGGCTGGGTCTGATGAATCAGGCGATGGCTGACCAGGGCAGCGATGGGCTGAAGCGCTGGTGGAACGATCTGAGCCGCAAAACCCGTCAGGAAACGACGCTGCAGGTGGCCATGGCGGATCATCTGATTGAATGCAACGATCACGACACCGCGCAATCGATCGTGCTGGAGGGCCTCAAGCGTCATTATGATGATCGTCTGGTACTGCTGATGCCTCGCATTAAAAGTGGTAATCCGGAAGCGCTGGAGAAAGTATTGCGCCAGCAAATCAAACAACACGGCGCAACACCGCTGCTGCACAGTACGCTGGGGCAGTTGCTGATGCGTCATGGTGAATGGCAGCAGGCTGCTGAGGCACTGCAGCAGGCGCTGGCACAACGTCCTGACGCGTTTGATTATGCATGGCTGGCGGATGTTTATGATCGTCTGCGTCGCCCGGAAGAAGCGGCGAAGATGCGTCGTGAAGGGTTGTTGCTCACACTGAAGAACAATCCCAACGCCTGATCCTCTTTTCATACCTGATAAAGCCGGGCGTGCCCGGCTTTTTTGTGCCCGCAATCTGCCAGCACGCTTTCGCAGGCAAAAAAAAACACCTGCCAGTGGCAGGTGTAAGATCAGGTCGGTAAGACAACCGGGAGGTACCTGACTCAACGTGGTGTCTGTTAACCCTGTAAGGCTTTCGCGATACAGGCAGGCAGACAACAGGTACCTAAAATTGGCTCTGCATCATTCCCAGGTTTATGTAGCATCAGCAGACATAAGAGGTGGAATGAGCATCTACAGCAGAACTACTGCACAAGCCGTGCCAGGTTTATGATTATTTTTAAAATCACAATAAATCAGCAGGTTAAAGAATTAGCTCAAAACTTCATTCAACAGGCCTGTCGGGAAATGTCGGTATCCAGCGACAGCTGGCATTTTCTCTGTCTCTGAATGGAGACAGCAAGGTCAATCTTTCTGTGAACTCAACAATAACAATGACTTATTTGTCGGCAATTCACGACGCAGCTTCTACTGTTTAAGCAACTTTATCTGACAACTGGCGAAATCAAGGGTGAGCTGGCATCAAAGGATTAGCTAACAAGCAGCCCGCTCTCACTGCTGTGCGGGCTTCAGGGAGCATACGCCTTTCGCTTCACGTATGGCAGAAACATCAAATACTTACATGAGCTTCAGAAGGTTTACAGCAATGAATATGCTCGAAGCGCAGGGAACACGGTCAGAGGAGGAAAGCGTCCCACGCCAGGGACGGCGTGGGCCGAGCGGCCATGGATGGCATTAGCGCCTTTCCGATCTGACCGTGTTTCCTTCGCAGACTCGAACCCACCGCTACGTTGTTCCACAGCATGCCCCCCGGCTTAAACCTTCTGCAAAGATCCTCATCCTCTTTTCTGCAGACGAAAAAAAACCTGTCTTTTCAGACAGGTTTCTAAAATGGTCGGCGAGAGAGGATTACTCTGCTCTGCGAGCAGCGCCCTTCGGGCCGTTGCTGAAGCAACGTTGTCTCGCTACGCTCGGCTCAAACCTCCTTCGGAGGTCCTCATCCTCTTTTCTGCAGACGAAAAAAAACCTGTCTTTTCAGACAGGTTTCTAAAATGGTCGGCGAGAGAGGATTCGAACCTCCGACCCACTGGTCCCAAACCAGTTGCGCTACCAAGCTGCGCTACTCGCCGATTTTTTTAACTGTTTTGCCTGGTGCGAAGAGAGGGACTTGAACCCTCACGTCCGTTAAGACACTAACACCTGAAGCTAGCGCGTCTACCAATTCCGCCACCTTCGCGTTTCCCAGCAAAATCTGGGGTGGCTAATGGGACTCGAACCCACGACAACTGGAATCACAATCCAGGGCTCTACCAACTGAGCTATAGCCACCACAATACTTAATGTCACAAGTTAAAAACCTGCAGCATTTAAATCTCTACTGCCAACCGCGGTAAATCAACCACCGAAGCTCATGCGCACAAACGATATGGCGCGCCCGACAGGATTCGAACCTGAGACCTCTGCCTCCGGAGGGCAGCGCTCTATCCAGCTGAGCTACGGGCGCGTAGCGCCGTTGCGGATGTGCATACTAGAGATAAGCGCCCATCGTGTCTAGTGCTTTTTAAATAAAAAGACGCGTTTGATTACGCTTTGTGCATTTTGTCGACAAATAGTGCATTTCCACTCTCACAACGCGTAAAAATGCGGCATTTATCAGCAATATCAGAGATCGCCACGCCAGTGATAGCGCAAATATTTAAGCAGTTTTAATTGCCGGCGCAGGCGGCCAGGCTGCCGAATCAGACGATAGAGCCACTCCAGCCCCAGCCGCTGCCAGATCTCAGGCGCTCGCTTCACATGGCCGGTGAAAACATCGTACGTTCCACCCACGCCCATATAGAGCGCATCAGGCCAGTGCGCACGGCACGCCAGCATCAACAGCTCCTGACGGGGCGATCCCAGCGCTACAGTCACCAGCTTCGCGCCGCTGGCCGCAATCCGGGCAAACAGCGCATCCTGATCGGCTGGCGCAAAATAGCCGTCCTGCGCCCCGACAATATTCACATTCCACTGACGACGTAGCTTATCGCAGGTTTCATCCAGCACCTGCTGACGACCGCCGATAAGAAATACAGGCGTCCCTTCCCGCCCGGCGCGTTCCATCAGCGCTTCCCATAAATCAGCACCCGCAATGCGCTGCACCGACGCGTGTGGATACTTTTTACGAATTGAGCGCACAATGCTGATGCCATCGGCGTACGCATACTCCGCCTGCGCTAACAGCGTGCGTAATCCCTCATCCCGCTCAGCGGTCAGGATCTTCTCCGCATTAATCGCCACTAAAATACCGCTGCGTACGCTCTGCGGCGGCATCAGAAAATTCACCGCCGACGGCATGTTTTCGAAGCCATACAACTCAACGCCGCGAATCCGGTACTGCGGCGTCTCAGTTAACTTTGTCATATCTTCCGTCAATCCCAGAGGTTACTCAGAGCGGGCTGTGCAACACCCGCCCGCTGCGGTCGCGAATCAAACCTGCGCGATCCAGTAACCAGAAAAGTAATTTAGCCATGCCCAGACAGGCAGCAAAAATGATGCAGAAAAACACCACGCGTGAACCGAACGCATCAAGGCCTTCGCGTGCGAGCACGATCATGTTAAAGACCGCGCCAAAACAGAAGCTTTGCAGGATGGCGCCGGTGTAACGGTTGGTCTCAAGGCAGCCACGCTGATAGATCGCATCAAAGGCTTTTATAATCATCCCTACCGCGACCGCACCGATCGGAATCGCCCAGACGCCGCCCATCACCACCAGCGACCCTATCAGCGTGGGTGAAATCGCCAGGCCAGAATGGTTGTTCAGCACTTCCCAGGTGAAGTAGTTAGCACTGTTTAACACTGCCAGCGGCCGATCCGGCCAGAGCCAGGTCGGAATGAAAACGTAGAAATCACGCCACAGCGGTGCCAGCCCCTGAAACTCAATTCTGGCGTAGTTATCCAGCAGCAAGGCGAGATTCTCCCACGGCGAGAAGGTATCACGCGTCAGATACAGAAAGGTATAGAACGCTTCATCGCCCATAACGTCGAGGTTATAGCGGCGCAGTGCCAGCCAGAACATTCCTGCAATCGCCAGCACGCCCGCCGTTGCCAGCATCCACAAAGTGATCCAGCCACGGGTAATCCCGATAAACAGGAACAGGGCAAACGCAATAATGATATTGGCGCGGGTACCGCCCACCAGCGCGTAGGTCAGTAAACCAAAGGCAACGGTCACCACCAGGAACAGCAGCCAGTTGCGGCGCGTCGGGCTCAAAAAGTAGGGGATCAGCATCGCCGGAATAAAGAAATAGAAGAAGCGCTTAAGTGCTACACCCGACACTTCACTGGAGAAAATCTGGTTATAAGCGGTCAGGCGGAACAGCAGAAAACCGTTATGAATGAAGAACACCGTCACCGTACCCAGCGCCACCAGCGCCAGGATCACGCAGGTCAGATGGGTTTCGACGCGGTTCATCTGCAGCCAGGGCTTCGCCGGAGACGCGCTGGCGGGTTTCAGCCGCACTTTATAGCTGACGTAATAAATGGCGTAAAACGCCGTGGCCGACAGCAGCGCCTCCAGCAGGTTCTCAACCGGCACCACTTCAACATTAAAGCGAAACACCAGCACGGAGGTCAGCGGGAAGCCGAAGTAAAAGGTCAGTAAGAACAGCAGCGTGAAGAACAGATGAAAGTTAAAACGGACGCGCTTAAACTCCCGCCAGGTCAGGGTCAGAATAAAAACCAGCGACAGCAGATAGACCACCAGCAGGCCGCCAAACTGCATAAGACTCATGACAACTCCCCTTCGCTGAGCTGTAACGCGGCTCGCCAGCCCGCCAGATAACCCGGCGCAAAAAAGGCGATAGCCTGTTTATCACAGCTTATCAGCTGACGACGTGCCTCGGCGATCACCGCAGGCGACAGCGTATCTTCGCTGAACAATACCGGAAGCTGCTGCTCTGCCACATCACGCCAGAATGGATTTTTGCGGGTCAGGACAAACGGCACGTTGGCCTGAATCAGCAGGCAGAGTGTTCCCACCCCTTGCTGACGTTCAAACATAAAATAGCCGACATGGCAGCGCGCCAGCAGGGCTAAGTAATCATCAAACGCCAGGTTTTCACGCATCAGATTCACCTGACCGTTTGGGAACAGCGCATCGGCAGCGGCCTGAATCTGGCTGATATAAGCCTCATTACCTGGCGGATAGCCCAAAGGGACCTCGATACGCACCTGCTCGCCAAACTGCGCGTGAATCGCTTTTAAACCTTCGATATGCCGGTTACTCGGATCGCCCGAGTTACCCAGCAACAGCGTAAAAGGCTCCGACGGGACAGATTCAACGGCGGCGGCGGGCATTCTGGTGGGAAAATAGAGCAGTGAACCGGGTACGCGCCGATGGCGCTGCTGGTAGTGATGCAGGTCGCCACGGGTCGCAAAAACCTGTGCAACCCGTCCCTGCGCTATCCGGCGGACCAGATAGAACAGGCGGAACTTCAGGCTGCGCGAATCTTCATAAAGATCGGCGCCCCAGATGTGCCAGAACAGCTGTGAACGACGCAGCTTACCGCTGAGTAACGCCTGCCAGATCCACGGGTTAAACTGTCCGTGGCAGAAAAAACGCTGCTGACGATTTCTGGCCCGCTGCAGTACCGCCTGCGCCAGCGCTTTCTTGCTGGTAAAGCACTCGATCTGCAACGCACTGAACGGCGCCAGGCTCTCAGGCTGTTGCGTCACCACCATAAAATGGCGTGGCGCAGCCGCAGGCTGCTCAACGCTGAGTACGTCGTTGAAAAAGCGCAGCACAGTAAGATTGTGGTGGGGAATGTCCGATCCCAAAACGTGAATTAAAGTCATTTTTTCCGGCAGTAAACAATAAAAGCGCTACAACACAGGGCAAAATAAGCCATATAGGTAAACATATAGGCCTGCGCCGCACCCGTCGCGCCATGTAACGGGATCAACCAGCGTGAAAACAGCGTCAGCAACAGGAACTGGCTGATCTCAGTCAGAACATAAAAGCGCAGCGAGGCTTTGGCGATAACCAGATATCCGAAAACATAGGCGCCGACCTTAAAAACATCGCCGCACAGCTGCCAGACAAAGAGATCGCGCATCCCGCGAAACGCTTCAGAGAACAGCAGGCTGATGGCGAAATCGCGCAGTACCCAGACACCCAGGCTGGCAACCGCCACGGCGGGCAGGACAAAGCGCAGTGCACGGCCAATCTCGCGCGCGATGTCGCGTTTGCTATCCAGCCGCGCCAGCGTCGGCAGCAGCCAGACGCTAAACGTCGCGGTAATAAATTGCAGATAGGCATCGGAAATGCTGGTGACGCCCTGCCACAATCCGACCTGTGCCCAGCCCTGCTGCTCCGCCAGCAGATTACGCATCAGCACCCAGGCGACCGGCAGGGTCACGGCCGTGATCAGCGCCATCAGCGTATATTTTGCCAGATTACGGGCCAGCTCAGGATGCCATTGCGGTCGCAGCCAGCTAAGCGGCAGCGGCGCACGGCGTTTCAGCATCAGGAGTGCAGGCAGCAGCAGCAAAGCCGGCACCAGCGCCAGACCCGTTAGCGCGCCCTGATAGCCGCCCAGCCACCAGCAGAGCAGATAGCCTGCCACGCCAATCAGGCTGCCGAGAATCAGCGCCAGCGCATTACCGCGCGCGTCGCGATAGCCCTTCAGCAGTGCAAGGGTAAAGTTGGCCCAGGCGATGCCGAGCTGAAGAAAGGCCACCACGCGGATGACACCCTGATAGCGGTCGTGACCAAACAGCGCGATGCTGATGGGTGCCGCCGCCAGCAGAAACAGCAGCGCCAGCACACCGGAAAAGCCCAGCACCATGGTTGATGCCGTGCCCACCATCGCCCGCAACTGTTCGGGCTGCTGCTGATACTGCGCCACATAGGTGGTGACGCCATTAAAGATGCCTGCGCCCGCCAGCACACCCAGCACGGTGATCAACTGACGGAAGTTCCCCGCCTGCCCGACACCCTCGGGTCCGAAGCTGACCGCCAGCAGTTTGACGACCAGCAGGCCGGCCACAATTTTTACCAGCGTGGACGATGCGGTCCACACTGAGGCTCTGGCTAATGACATCAGGAAAAGAAGCTCAGCAGTGAGCTGATAACCGTGCTCTGATTGTTATCCGACAGGTTATAAAACAGCGGCAGACGCAGCAGGCGTTCACTTTCCCGCGTGGTAAAGCGATCGTCGCCGACAAACTGCGAGAACCGCTCACCGGCGGGCGAACTGTGCAGCGGAATATAGTGAAACACCGTCAGTATCTCGGCTTCTTTCATCCAGTCTATCAGCGCCTGACGATCGTCCTGATCGCGCAGTTTGATGTAGAACATGTGCGCATTGTGTTCACAGCTGGCGGGGATCACCGGCAGGCTGATGCGTCCCTGAGCCGCCAGCGGCTGCAGCGCATCGTAATAACGCTGCCAGATGCGTAACCGCTGCTGGTTAATACGTTCAGCGGCTTCCAGCTGCGCCCAGAGATAGGCTGCCTGCAGATCGGCCATCAGATAGCTCGATCCCATATCGCGCCAGGTGTATTTATCGACCTGACCCCTGAAGAACTGGCTGCGATTGGTGCCTTTTTCCCGCACGATCTCGGCGCGCTCGACCAGGCTGGCGTCGTTAATGAGCGTCGCGCCACCTTCGCCGCCGGCGGTGTAGTTCTTGGTTTCGTGGAAACTGAAGCAGCCAATATGACCGATGGTGCCGAGCGCACGACCTTTGTAGCGCGACATCACGCCCTGCGCCGCATCTTCAATCACAAACAGCTTATGCTTTGCCGCCAGCGCCATAATGGTGTCCATTTCACAGGCCACGCCTGCGTAATGCACCGGCACAATGGCGCGGGTTTTTTCAGTGATGGCCGCTTCGATTAGCGTTTCATCAATGTTCATGGTGTCCGGGCGCACATCGACAAACACAATGCGGGCGCCGCGCAGCACAAAGGCGTTGGCGGTAGAGACAAAGGTGTAGCTCGGCATAATGACTTCATCGCCGGGCTGCAGATCAATTAACAGCGCCGCCATCTCCAGCGAAGCAGTACAGGAGGGGGTCAGCAGCACTTTTTTGCTGCCAAACCGCTGCTCCATCCACTGCTGACAGCGACGGGTAAATCCACCATCGCCGCACAGCTTGCCGCTGTTCATCGCCGACTGCATATACTCAATTTCTGTGCCCACAATCGGGGGCGCATTAAATGGAATCATGACCTTTCCTGTAAAACCAGTACGCGGTGCTGTCGAGCCGGGCACCGCTGCGTAAATAGAGGCGCATCGCCGTGAGATTGCTGAGCTGGGTAGCAACCCGAAGCTGAGCCAGCTGTCGTACCCGCGCCCAGTCTGCCGCCGCCAGCATCAGTCGCTGACCCAGCCCCTGGCCCTGCGCGTCGGGCAGTACGCCCAGCAGGCCAATGCGGGCATCGCCATCCACCGCGCGCAGCGAAACAAATCCCTGCAGCTGACCTGCGGCATCGCTTGCCACCAGACACTGATCGTCAAACGCCCCGCGCACCGCATTTTCAATCCACTGCGCATAGAAGCGTCCGCTGGCGTCCGGCGCATACCAGGGCGCGCGAAAACGACTCTGGCTGAAGAGCTGTGAGGCAGCATCGCGCAGTAGCGGGATCTGGGCTTCGCGCGCGATGCGAATTCCCGTCTGCCGTTCAGTCTGTTTCACCGCCAGCGTCAGATCTGCTTCGCCTTCTGCCAGCCGGAACTGGTGCTGCTGCAGCGTATCAATCAGCGCCGTCTCGCTGGCAGCGACTTTCATCTGCATCAGCGCACAGGGATGACGCAGCGCCTGTTCCAGCGGGATGTCACCTTCCGGCTCCAGCCGCACGGTCTCAACACCGAAGAACGCGCTCTCCCAGCTAAGGGGATTAATATTGACGTGGACGGGCATGCAATAAATCCAGCAGGTATTGGCCGTAGCCGGTTTTTGTCAGCGCTTCACCGGCGGCCCGCAACTGGTCATCACTCAGCCAGCTGTTGCGCCAGGCGATCTCTTCCAGGCAGGCAATTTTAAAGCCCTGGCGCTTTTCCACCGTCTGCACAAACATGCTGGCTTCCACCAGACTGTCGTGTGTGCCGGTATCCAGCCAGGCAAAACCTCGTCCCAGCAGTTCGACCGTCAACTCACCGCGCTCCAGATACATCTGGTTAATGGCCGTGATTTCCAGCTCGCCCCGCGCTGAGGGTTTCACCTGTTTCGCGAATTCAATAACCTGATTGTCATAAAAATAGAGCCCGGTTACTGCCCAGCGCGATTTCGGCTGCTGTGGCTTCTCTTCAATCGAGATCGCCTTGAAGCTATCGTCAAACTCCACCACGCCGAAACGTTCCGGATCCATGACCTGATAGCCGAATACCGTTGCGCCACGATTCTGTTCAACGACTTTCCGGAGCTTGGGGCTGAAGCCCTGGCCAAAATAGAGGTTATCACCCAGAACCAGGCAGCAATTATCCTCGCCGATAAAGGATTCGCCAATGATAAAGGCCTGCGCCAGCCCATCGGGACTTGGCTGCACCGCATAGCTAAGGCGTATCCCAAATTCACTGCCATCGCCCAGCAGACGTTCAAACTGCGCCCGGTCTTCCGGCGTGGTAATTAACAGGATGTCGCGAATACCCGCCAGCATCAGCACGGAGAGCGGATAGTAGATCATCGGTTTGTCATAGACCGGCAGAAGTTGCTTTGATACTGCACGGGTTATCGGGTGTAACCGCGTGCCCGACCCTCCCGCTAAAATGATGCCTTTCATCGCTGCTCCTTACGCGGGTTTATTGCGATAAGCCAAGGCGTTCGCCCTGATAGCGGCCATCCAGAATAGCCTGCCACCAGGTGGCATTGGCCAGATACCATGCCACGGTTTTACGCATGCCGCTTTCAAAGGTTTCCTGCGGCACCCAGCCAAGTTCATGCGCAATTTTACTGGCATCAATGGCATAGCGCTGATCGTGACCGGGGCGGTCAGTGACATAGGTAATCAGGTCGCGGTAATGCGCCAGCCCGGCAGGTTTCTGCTCTGCGGCCAGCTCTTCAAGCAGGCTGCAGATAGTTTCAACCACCTCAATATTGCGTCGCTCGTTATGGCCGCCAATATTATAAGTTTCGCCTGGCTTGCCATGGCTGACCACCTGATAGAGTGCGCGGGCGTGATCTTCGACGTAGAGCCAGTCACGAATCTGCTGTCCGTTGCCGTAAACCGGCAAGGCTTTTCCGGCCAGCGCATTGATGATGGTCAGCGGGATCAGCTTCTCCGGGAAATGGCAGGGGCCGTAGTTATTTGAACAGTTGGTGACCAGCGTGGGCAGACCGTAAGTGCGCAGCCAGGCTCGCACTAAATGGTCGCTGCTGGCCTTGCTGGCGGCGTAAGGACTGCTTGGCGCATAGGGTGTGGTTTCGGTGAAGTAAGCCTGGCTGTCGTGCAGATCGCCAAAGACTTCATCGGTCGAGATATGGTGGAACAGAAAGGCGGTTTTGCGCGCGTCATCCAGGTTTTGCCAGTAAAAACGCGCGGCTTCCAGCAACTGATAAGTCCCGACAATATTGGTCTCGATAAAGGCTACCGGCCCGTCAATCGAGCGATCAACATGGCTTTCAGCCGCAAGATGCATCACACAGTCTGGCTGATGACGGGCAAACACCTGATCAAGTGCCGGGCGATCGCAGATGTCGACCTGCTCAAAATGAAAGCGAGGCGAGTCGGCAACGCTGGCGAGTGACGCCAGATTTCCGGCGTAGCTGAGTTTATCGACCACCACCACCTGATGTTCGGTTTCTGCCATCAGAAAGCGCACCAGTGCAGAACCGATAAACCCGGCACCGCCCGTGATCAGAAAACGCCTCATCGCCACACACCTTTGGTGTCGACAATCCAGTTCTGCTGAACGCTGGCACCATCAATGGCGCGGAAGGCGCGGTGATCGACCAGCATCACCAGAATATCGGCCTGTTCCAGCGCCTGCCCGGCAGAGACCAGCACGGCTTTGTCGGCCAGTGCGTCAGCAAGCTGCTCAATATGGGGTTCAACCACCCAGGTGGTGCCGCTGTGCCACTCTGCAATTTTCTGTGCCACACCCACCGCCGGACTTTCGCGCAGGTCGTCGATATTGGGTTTAAAGGCCAGGCCAAAGCAGGCGATGGTGATATCGCTGGCGCGCTTGCCGGTCTGCGTCAGGCAGTCCGCCAGCGCGGTTTTCACCTGGTCCAGCACCCACTGCGGCTTGGCGTCATTGACCTCGCGCGCGGTGCGGATCAGGCGGGCTAATTCAGGATTCTGCGCCACGATGAACCAGGGATCGACGGCGATACAGTGACCGCCGACGCCTGGACCTGGCTGCAGGATGTTGACGCGCGGATGGCGATTCGCCAGCGCAATCAGCTCCCAGACGTTAATCCCCTGATCGGCACAAATCAGCGACAGCTCATTGGCAAAGGCGATATTCACGTCACGGAAGCTGTTTTCTGTCAGCTTACACATCTCGGCGGTTCGGGCGTTGGTTTCAACGCATTCGCCTTTTAAAAACAGCCGATAAAGCTCGCTGGCGCGGGCGGAACAGGCTGGCGTCATGCCGCCAATCACCCGGTCGTTGTTAATCAGCTCAACCATCACCTGACCAGGCAGCACGCGCTCCGGGCAGTAGGCCACAAAAATATCGGGCGTATCACCGTGCTGAGGAAAGCGCAGGTCGGGACGCGCCGCTGCCAGCCAATCGGCCATCTGTTCGGTGCTGCCCACCGGTGAGGTCGACTCCAGAATCACCAGGTCGCCCTTTTTCAGTACCGGCGCAATCGACTCCGCCGCGGCTTTCACAAAGCGCAGATCGGGCTGATGCTCATCTTTAAAAGGGGTCGGAACGGCGATAAGAAAAGCGTCGGCGGCTTCCGGCTGCGTGGTGGCGCGCAGATCGCC
The DNA here is from genome assembly GCA_020205505.1 of Panax japonicus. Classification (NCBI taxonomy): domain Eukaryota; kingdom Viridiplantae; phylum Streptophyta; class Magnoliopsida; order Apiales; family Araliaceae; genus Panax; species Panax japonicus. Next base: position 2,399,353 of record JAINUV010001461.1, on the reverse strand, counting down.
ACGTGTAACAGCCGCATGCACCACCTGATCTAAATCGGGTTCCACGATATGGATCGCGCCACGATTGATGGTTTCAACGGCGCGCGCATTGATATCCACGCCCACCACTTTTTTTCCCTTTGAGGCAAAAACGGCTGCCGTCGGCAGCCCAATGTATCCCAGTCCAATCACGGAGATGGTTTCAAAACTCATAATTCGGCTCGGTTATCTTTTAAGGCTTGTAAAATACGACCACAGGCTTTGCCATCGCCATACGGATTATGGGCGTGGCTCATCGCCTGCCAGGCAGCGTCGTCAGTCAGCAAGCTGCTGACCTCCGCCACGATTCGGGCGATATCGGTTCCCACCAGTTTGACGGTGCCGGCGTCGACCGCTTCAGGCCGCTCGGTAGTATCACGCATCACCAGCACCGGTTTACCCAGCGAAGGCGCTTCCTCCTGAATGCCACCGGAGTCAGTGAGGATGAGCCAGGCGCGGTTCATCAGCCAGACAAAAGGCAGATACTCCTGCGGTTCAATCAGAATGATATTCTCAATGCCGCTGAGAATCCGGTTTACCGGCTCGCTGACATTGGGATTAAGGTGCACCGGATAGACAATCTGCGCCTCGGGATGCTGGCGGGCAATCTGCGCCAGCGCGCTGCAGATACGTTCAAAGCCGCCACCAAAGCTTTCGCGACGATGTCCGGTGACCAGCACCAGTTTCTTATCCGGGTCGAGAAACGGATAGCGCGCCGCCAGTTGTGCATTCAGATTGCTGTCATCCAGCACCCTGTCGCGAACCCACAGCAGCGCATCAATGACCGTATTGCCGGTCACGATAATGCGCGCATCGGGCAGATTTTCCTGCAACAGATTCTGACGCGATCGGGAGGTGGGGGTAAAATGCAGATGGGCAAGATGACCGGTAAGTTTACGGTTACCCTCTTCCGGCCATGGCGAGGCGAGATCGCCGGTACGCAGACCGGCCTCCACATGCCCGACCGGAATCTGATGATAAAATGCCGCCAGGCTCGCCGCCAGTGTGGTGGTGGTGTCACCATGCACCAGCACGATGTCCGGTTTGAAGTCGAGCAGGACGGTTTTCATGCCCTCTAAAATGCGGCAGGTGATCTCGGTCAGCCCCTGCTCGGGACGCATAATATTGAGATCATAGTCCGGCTGCAGCTTGAACAGGCGCAGCACCTGATCGAGCATTTCGCGATGCTGTGCGGTGACGCACAGTCGCGATTCGAAAGCGGGATCCTGCGCCAGCGCCTGAACCAGCGGTGCCATTTTGATCGCTTCGGGACGAGTACCAAATACCGTCAGAACTTTCACACTGTTTCTCTCACTCATGCGTGTCTGACATCAGACGCGGACGACGTGCCAGCGCCACTCCCGCGCCTGTTAATGCCCCAATGGCACCCCACATAATCATCATGAACAGACGTCGCGGACTGTCACGTGATACCGGCTCTTCCGGCGTACGCAGATAACGGTAGGTCTGGAACTGGCTGTTCAGTTTTGGCCCGGTCTGCAGCGTGGTCAGCATTGCTCTGTTCTGATCATAGCTGATATCAAACTCCGGACCGGTAGCGCGCAGCGTATCCAGCTGTCCCTGTAAAACGGGCTGGCCCAGCAGGAACAGGTCGCTGTCTGCCAGATTTTCACCCGCTTCACGCGTCTGTTTCTCATTGATGCCCTGCTGGCTGGCGATCTTCAGCGCCTGCTCCAGTCGATGCTGCTGGCGCTGAAACACCGCGTTAGCCACATCTTCCTGACGTTTCACCTGCGCCTGCAACTGGTCGGTACGCGCCCGCCAGGCACCTTTTAGCTCATCATTCAGATGACGCGCGGCGCGCTCACTGGCATAGGCGATGTACTGACGCAGCAGATTATTGGCGTCGCCAGCGGTTTCCGCTTTGAGTTTCACGTTATCGGGCAGGTTATGTGCCGCGTCAGCGGGCGTGAACAGGATATTGCCGATCATATCGTCGAGCAGCGCGGCATCATTATGCGCATTGCCGGTTTTACGACTCTTGTAATAATCCGTTTGCTGCCAGAACTCACGACGTGTATCCCAGGAGGCGAGTTGCATGGTGAACTCCTGATAAACCTGATCCATCACCGTAGGTGAAGGTGCAGCCAGGGTTAAGGCGTTGTTGCGCACATCCAGATTGGTCAGGAATTGCTGCTGCGCATAGTAAGAACCCAGCATGTTCACCGTCGGACGATCGGTGATCGCTGTGGTGCTCCAGACCTGTTTCAGCAGCAGCGTGGCCAGCCAGGCGACCAGAGCAAACAGCAGCGCCAGCCCGATAATCCAGCGCTTGCCACGCCATAAACGGCAGCAAAAGCTGCGAATATCCAGTTCGTTGTCCACAACGTCAGAAGGCATGGCAGAGGTATCCTTTATCAGCTCTTTTCAGGGTAATTTGTTTTTTGCTTCGCGATGATGGCTCAGACGGCGCTTAATGCGGCGGACACGTCGCGCCACGCGCCATGCATGTTTGAGGCAGTAGCCGTAAACCATAAACGCGCCCAGGAACAGCAGCAGCATCACCCACTCCGGGATAAATGCAAGATATTCACCCAGCACACCGATACCGGCGAGAATGGCCGCCGCAACGGTAATCAGCACAAAGGCCTGACGGGAGGTAAAGCCGGCACGCATGATCAGATGATGGATGTGCTGACGGTCAGCCGAGAATGGACTCATGCCTTTACGCAGGCGACGATACATAATCGCCACCATATCCATCAGAGGAATGGCAATAAGCCACAGTGCGGTAACGGGCGTGATGGGATGGCTCAGACCCTGCGTCGTTTCCAGCAGAATCCAGATAATGGTGAACCCGATCATGGTGCTGCCGGCATCGCCCATAAAAACTTTGAAGCGACGGCCAAGGAAGCCGAGGTTAAGCAGGATATAGGGCAGCGTGGCGGCAATCATCGCAAAACACCACATCGCGAGGCTGGTCTGACCGTCGAAGTAGAGGATGATCCCCATGGCGGCGAAGGTGACCGAGGAGAGTCCGCCCAGCAGACCGTCGATCCCATCCACCATATTAAAGGCGTTGATCGCGGCCCAGACGGCAAACAGCGTCAGCACATAGCCGAAGGGCCCCACGATAAGCTCGAACGGGCCGACGATAAAGCCCAGGCTAAGCAGATAGAGTTTTGCGCCAAACATCATCACCAGCGCGACAATAGCCTGCACCACCGCACGAATTTTGACGCTGATATCGAAACGGTCATCCAGTGCGCCAACCAGCACCAGAACACCGGCGCAGCCCAGATAGAGCAGCGCGTGAGGCAGATAGTAGTTGGTAATGGCAAACGTGAAGCAGATACCTGCGAACACAGAAATGCCGCCCACCAACGGAATCGCGCCATGATGGCGTTTACGTGAGTTAGGCTTATCAACTAAACCAATTTTTTTAGCTGCTTTTCGAGCAAAAAAGAGGAAAGCCAGGGAAAAGAGAAAAATTAAACCAAGCTCAGTACTCATAGTGAGTAAATTCACGTTAAACGCTCTCAGCTAACATCCCGCACAACAATACGCGAAAAAACGCGCCTATCGCTGTGTCGGATTCCGAATTCTGCATAAAGAGACAGACGAACGGTCAAAAGTTCGCCATCGCTACCACAGTCATTATAAATGCTCCTGCCAGTGTTCAATCCTATAGCTCACAAATGAAAAACGCCACGTTGAGACGTGGCGTGAGGTCGATTTTCTGCGCATCTGGACTAAAAAAGCCGAATCTGAGGTTCGGCCAGGCAGTATCGGATTAAGAACGCTTCATCATATCGAAGAATTCATCATTAGTTTTGGTCATCGCCAGCTTGTTGATGAGGAATTCCATTGCGTCGATTTCGCCCATCGGGTGAATAATCTTACGCAGGATCCACATCTTCTGCAGCTCTTCCTGAGAGGTGAGCAGCTCTTCTTTACGCGTACCAGAGCGGTTGTAATCAATCGCCGGGAAGACGCGTTTTTCAGCGATTTTACGGGCGAGATGCAGTTCCATGTTACCGGTACCTTTAAACTCTTCGTAAATCACTTCATCCATCTTCGAGCCGGTATCAACCAGCGCAGTCGCGATGATGGTCAGGCTGCCGCCCTCTTCCACGTTACGTGCAGCACCAAAGAAACGCTTTGGACGATGCAGGGCGTTGGCATCCACACCACCGGTCAGGACTTTACCTGAAGCAGGAACCACGGTGTTGTAAGCACGTGCCAGACGTGTAATGGAGTCGAGCAGGATGATGACATCTTTCTTGTGTTCAACCAGACGCTTGGCCTTCTCGATCACCATTTCAGCAACCTGAACGTGGCGTGAAGCTGGCTCATCGAAGGTTGAGGCGATAACTTCGCCTTTCACCAGACGCTGCATCTCGGTGACTTCTTCCGGGCGCTCATCGATCAGCAGTACCATCAGGGTACAGTCCGGATAGTTGTGCGCCAGGCTCTGCGCGATGTTCTGCAGCAGCATGGTTTTACCGGCTTTCGGTGGTGCAACAATCAGACCACGCTGGCCACGACCAATTGGCGATGCCAGATCCAGTACGCGAGCGGTTAAATCTTCCGTTGAGCCATTACCCCGCTCCATACGCAGACGTTTATTTGCGTGCAGCGGCGTGAGGTTTTCGAACAGAATCTTATTACGCGCATTTTCCGGCTTGTCGTAGTTAACTTCGTTAACTTTCAGCAGCGCAAAATAACGTTCACCCTCTTTCGGTGGACGGATTTTGCCAGAGATGGTGTCACCAGTGCGGAGGTTGAAGCGGCGGATTTGACTAGGGGAAACGTAGATATCATCAGGGCCGGCGAGGTAGGAGCTGTCTCCGGAACGGAGGAATCCAAATCCATCCTGAAGGATCTCCAGCACGCCATCACCGAAGATGTCTTCGCCGCTTTTCGCGTGCTGCTTCAGGATTGAAAAGATAATGTCCTGCTTGCGCATACGAGCCTGGTTTTCCAGTCCCATATTTTCGCCGAGAGTAACCAGCTCAGCAACCGGCGTATTCTTTAATTCGGTAAGATTCATAGTGATGGGTTCTTAAACTCGGGGTAATACTCGGAATGTTTGTCGTGAATGGTATGGCAACTAATCCATGCCGTTAATGGCTCTTTTCGGCTCTTCCTGACGATCATCGTATGGAATGGCGATCGGTATGCAGGGAGATGTCCGAATGTGATGCCAGAGTTGGAGCTAACCGTAAGATTGCTGAACCGTTCTATCTTTATAAGGTACAGGGCGACAGGGTTCAACAAGGGAAAACTTTTAGATGCTAACTACAAGGTAAGTTCGTAATGCAGTGCTGGTAAATTAGCACGCCTGAAAGCGAACGTCCAGCAGCAGGAGATAAATTCACCACTGCCGGACATTCAGCCCTGAATTACGCCAGATTGGCGTTCAGGAACTCTTTCAGCTGGCCTTTAGACAGCGCGCCCACTTTGGTCGCGGCGACTTCGCCATTTTTAAACAGCAGCAGCGTCGGGATACCACGAATGCCATACTTCGGTGCCGTGCCTGGGTTATCATCAATATTCAGCTTAGCGATGGTCAGCTTGCCATCATACTCTTCTGCAACTTCATCAAGGATTGGCGCGATCATTTTGCAAGGACCGCACCATTCAGCCCAGAAATCTACCAGTGTAACGCCGTCGGCTTTCAGCACGTCGGTGTCGAAACTGTCATCAGTCAGATGAACGATTTTATCGCTGCTCATGTTTTACTCCACAAGATTATGCCTGGCGAATTGGCGTAAAATATACCAATGTTGGTTGACTTTATTTCATCGGATACGCTTTCGTAAAGCGATAGTAAGCTGATATTCTACCACACTATGAGCAAAACACACTTAACTGAACAGAAGTTTTCCGACTTCGCCCTGCACCCAAAAGTGGTGGAAGCCCTTGATACTAAAGGCTTTCAATACTGCACGCCGATTCAGGCGTTAGCTCTGCCTTTTACGCTTTCAGGGCGTGATGTTGCAGGCCAGGCGCAAACCGGTACCGGCAAAACGATGGCGTTTCTGACGTCAACGTTTCATCATCTTCTCTCTCATCCTGCGGCGGAAGGTCGTCAGGTTAACCAGCCACGGGCATTAATTCTTGCGCCGACGCGTGAACTTGCTGTGCAGATTCATGCAGATGCAGAACCCCTTACCGCCTCAACCGGCCTGAAACTGGGTCTCGCCTATGGCGGAGACGGTTATGACAAACAGCTTAAAGTGCTGGAGCAGGGCGTTGATATTCTGGTGGCTACCACCGGTCGCCTGATCGACTACGCGAAACAGAATCACGTCAACCTCGGTGCTATTCAGGTTATGGTGCTGGACGAAGCCGATCGCATGTTCGATCTCGGCTTTATTAAAGATATTCGCTGGCTGTTCCGTCGCATGCCGCCGGCGACTCAGCGTCTGAGCATGCTGTTCTCGGCGACCCTCTCCTACCGCGTCCGTGAACTGGCGTTTGAGCACATGAACAGTGCTGAATATGTGGAAGTGGAACCGGAACAGAAAACCGGCCATCGCATTCAGGAAGAGCTTTTCTATCCGTCTAACGAAGAGAAAATGCGCCTGTTGCAGACCCTGCTGGAAGAAGAGTGGCCCGATCGCGCCATTATTTTCGCCAACACCAAGCACCGCTGTGAAGATATCTGGGGCCACCTGGCTGCCGATGGACATCGTGTCGGCCTGCTGACCGGCGACGTTGCTCAGAAGAAGCGCCTGCGCATTCTGGATGACTTCACCAAAGGTGATGTGGATATTCTGGTCGCCACTGACGTGGCTGCTCGCGGTCTGCACATCCCGGCTGTTACCCACGTCTTTAACTACGATCTGCCAGATGACTGTGAAGATTACGTTCACCGTATTGGCCGTACCGGTCGTGCAGGCGCCAGCGGTCATTCAATCAGCCTGGCCTGTGAAGAGTACGCGCTGAATCTGCCTTCGATTGAAGAGTACATCGGCCACAGCATCCCGGTCAGCAAGTACAGCAGCGAAGCGTTGTTAACGGATTTACCACCGCCTAAGCGTCTGCAACGCAGCCGTTCCGGCAATGGCCCACGTCGCGGAGGGAATAACGCCAATCGTCGCGGTGCTCCACGCAACAACAACCGTAAACGTTCAGGTTAAGGCCACCATGCTAAGCGCATCGTCACTTTATGCAGCGATTGATTTAGGGTCTAACAGCTTTCATATGTTGGTGGTGCGCGAGGTTTCTGGCAGTATCCAGACCGTTGCAAAAATTAAGCGCAAGGTTCGCCTTGCTGCCGGTCTGGATAAAAATAACCTGTTGTCAGCCGACGCGATGTCGCGAGGCTGGCAATGCCTCAGACTGTTCTCTGAACAACTGCAGGATATTCCCCCCGATCAAATTCGCGTGGTGGCGACCGCCACGCTGCGTCTGGCTGCCAATGCGCAGACCTTCCTCGACACCGCCCAACAGATCCTTGGCTGTACCATCAACGTCATCAGCGGTGAAGAAGAGGCGCGCCTGATTTATCAGGGCGTGGCCCACACCACCGGCGGTTCCGACCAGCGTTTAGTGGTCGATATCGGCGGCGGCAGCACCGAGCTGGCCACTGGCGACGGATCGCATGCGTCGGTGTTGTTCAGTCTGTCGATGGGCTGTGTGACGTGGCTGGAGCGCTTCTTCAGCGATCGTCATCTGGCAAAGGAGAACTTTGACCAGGCCGAGCTGGCGGCGCGTGAAATGATCCAGCCTATTGCAGCGCAACTGCGTGAGCAGGGCTGGCAGGCCTGTGTTGGTGCCTCTGGCACGGTTCAGGCGCTGCAGGAGATCATGGTGGCGCAGGGCATGGATGAGCGCATCACGCTGAATAAGCTGCAGCAGCTGAAGCAGCGCGCCATTCAGTGCGGCAAACTGGAAGAGCTGGAAATCGAAGGGCTGACGCTGGAGCGGGCGCTGGTGTTTCCCAGCGGCCTGTCGATTCTGATCGCCATCTTCCAGGAGCTCAGTATCGATAGCATGACGCTGGCGGGCGGCGCACTGCGTGAAGGACTGGTCTACGGCATGCTGCATCTGCCCATCGACCGGGATATCCGAACCCGTACGCTGCATAACGTCCAGCGCCGTTTCAGCATTGATGTCGAGCAGGCGGATCGCGTGCGTCAGCTGGCGGAGAGCTTTTTCCGTCAGGTTTCCACGTTGTGGAAGCTGGATCAGCGCTGTCGTGAGTTGCTGCTCAGCGCCTGCGCGATCCACGAAATCGGCCTGAGCGTTGACTTCCGTCATGCGCCGCAGCATGCGGCGTATCTGGTGCGTCACCTCGATCTTCCTGGTTTCACACCGGCGCAGAAGAAGCTGCTGGCCTGTTTACTGCAAAACCAGAGCGGCAGCATCGATCTGGCTTTGCTGACGCAGCAGAACGCCCTGCCGCCGCGGCTGGCAGAACGGATGTGCCGTCTGCTGCGGCTGGCGATTATTTTCTCCACCCGCCGTCGCGATGACACCCTGCCTGCGGTGCGGCTACAGGCAGACGATGATGCCCTGCATCTGACCCTGCCCGCGGGCTGGCTGGAGGCCCATCCGTTGCGCAGTGAGCTGCTGGAGCAGGAAAGCCATTATCAGTCTTACGTCCACTGGTTATTAACCCTGTCGTAATTGCCGTCGCGTGAGGCGAATCTCCTTCGCCTCCTGCACTGGTTTAACTCTTTTTCGCCTTATCCAGCATCGCTCTCAGACCGGCCACCCGGCTCTGACCAGTTTTCATCCGCTCCTCCGCACTGACCACTTTGCGCTCGGTCTCCCATTGCAGATCGTCCTGCGGCAGTTCCAGCAGAAAACGGCTCGGCTCCGGCCGGATTAATTCGCCATATTGCCGGCGTTCGCGACACAGGGTAAAGGTCAGCTCTTTCTGCGCCCGTGTGATCCCCACGTAGGCCAGGCGACGCTCCTCTTCGATGTTATTCTCATCGATGCTGCTCTGATGCGGTAACAGCCCCTCCTCCATGCCCACCAGGAACACATAGGGGAACTCCAGCCCTTTGGAGGCGTGCAGCGTCATCAGCTGCACCTGATCCAGCTCTTCATCGCTTTCACCGCGCTCCATCATGTCGCGCAGTGTAAAGCGCGTCACCACCTGCGCCAGCGTCATCGGCTCATCAATATCGCTGCCCTCCAGCATTTCTGTCATCCACTGAAACAGCGTGTTGACGTTCTTCATCCGCATCTCTGCGGCTTTCGGGCTGCCGGAGGTTTCGAACAGCCAGCTTTCGTAGTCGATGCCGCGAATCAAATCACGCACCGCGTTTACCGGCTCACGTTCGGTCAGCTGGATAATCTCATTCAGCCAGTGGGTAAACCGCTGCAGATGCTCCAGACCGCGGCCACTCAGCGTCTGCCCCAGACCGACATCAAAACTGGCGTTAAACAGGCTCTTGCTGCGCAGGTTGGCCCACTCACCGAGCTTCTGCAGCGTAGCCGGGCCAATCTCACGGCGCGGCGTATTGACGATGCGCAGAAACGCGCTGTCATCCTCAGGATTGGTCAGCACGCGCAGATAGGCGAGCAGATCTTTGATCTCGGGCCGTGAGAAGAACGAAGTACCGCCAGAGATGCGATAAGGGATGCGGTTCTGCATCAGAAACTTTTCAAAGGTCCGGGACTGATGGTTACCACGATAAAGAATGGCGTAATCTTTGTACTGCGTCCGGTTGATAAAGTGATGCGCGATGAGCTCGCCGGTGACCCGCTCCGCTTCATGCTCTTCGCTGTTGGCAGTGAGCACCTTCAGCTCGCTGCCCTGCCCCAGCTCCGAAAAGAGCCGCTTCTCAAAGACGTGCGGGTTATTGGCAATCAGGATATTTGCCGCTTTCAGTATGCGCTGCGAAGAGCGGTAGTTCTGCTCCAGCTTCACCACCTCCAGCGCCGGGAAATCCTGATTCAGCAGCACCAGATTCTGCGGGCGTGCGCCACGCCAGGAGTAGATAGACTGATCATCATCGCCCACCACTGTGAAGCGCGCCCGAGCGCCCACCAGCAGCTTAACCAGTTCATACTGGCTGGTGTTGGTGTCCTGATACTCATCCACCAGCAGATAGCGGATACGCTGCTGCCAGCGTTCACGCACTTCCTGATTACGCTGCAGCAGCAGCGTCGGCAGCAGAATCAAATCGTCGAAATCGAGCACATTGCACGACTTGAGATGCTGGCTGTAGAGGGCGTAGCAGTGAGCAAAAATATTATCCTGCTGCGATCGCGCCAGCGCGGCGGCGCCCTGCGGATCGATCAGATCATTTTTCCAGTTCGAGATGGTGGAGATGAGCTGCTGAAGCAGCGTCTTATCCTCTTCCAGCCACTCTTTTGTCAGCTCTTTCAGCAGGGCGAGCTGATCCTGATCGTCGAACAGCGAGAAGTTTGACTTCATGCCCAGCGCCGCCGTTTCGCGTTTGATGATCTCCAGCCCCAGCGTATGGAAGGTGGAGATCAGCAGACCGCGCGCCTCTTTGCGGCCCAGCGTCTGCGCCACACGCTCTTTCATTTCGCGCGAGGCTTTATTGGTAAAGGTCACCGCAGCGATGTGGCGCGCCTGATAGCCGCATTCACGGATCAGATGGGCGATTTTATTGGTAATCACGCGGGTTTTGCCCGATCCCGCGCCCGCCAGCACCAGACAGGGACCGGTAACAAATTCGACGGCACGTTGTTGGCTGGGGTTTAAACGCATAGGAGAAATCGCCTGATTGAATCAAAAGAAAGGGGTTTATACTGGGCGGCAATTATACACAACCGAGATACCAACATGGCGAAAACCGCGGCGGCTTTACACATCCTCGTCAAAGAGGAAGCGCTGGCAAAAGAGATACTGGCAAAACTGGCGAAGGGTGGCAATTTCCAGCAGCTGGCAAAGAAGCACTCAACCTGTCCTTCCGGCCGGAATGGCGGCGATCTGGGCGAGTTCCGGCAGGGACAGATGGTGCCGGCCTTTGATAAAGCGGTCTTTACCTGCCCGCTGCTGACGCCTTACGGGCCGGTAAAGACCGGCTTTGGTTATCACATTATCAAAGTGCTCTATCGCAACTAGTTACTTCTTCTGCTTCATCTGCTGCAGGACGTTGCTGCACTGGTTGTCTTCGTTATCACTTGGAGAGATCAGTGCCAGCAGCGCCGCCGCCGGGCCGACTACTGCGCCCAGTGCCACTGCAGCGGCACCACGTGCCAGCAGTGGCCCCGTTTTCACGCCCGCATCAGGATTTTTAAAGGTGCCGCGCACGTAGAGCGGGGAGCGCAGCGTTACGATGCGGACGCCCTTACTCTCCGGATTCACCGACAGATCCAGCCGCTCACTGGCGAAGTTCGCGTTGCCTGAAACATTGATAATCGCGTTCTCGGTATCAAACACAAACAGGTTAGGCGTCGCCACACCATTCTGCAGTTTGAGATCGGTGGCGGCGCAGTTGATGCGCACCTGGTCATCGCCAAACAGTTTGCCCACCACGTAGTTACCGACGTTGAGTCCGGCAATTTCCATCAGGCTGCGGCTGATCAGACCATCATTCATCAGCAGCTTAAGTTGCCCGTTGCTGGTCGCCAGCAGATCGGCTACGGAGTTACCGGTGCCAGTAAAGCTGGCATCGCCATTGAGCTGGCCACGGCTGTTCTTCATCGCCTCCACATTCGGGAAGAGCTGACGCAGCTGCAGCTTACGGACATGAAGATCAACCCGGCCACGCATCGGCGAGTGATCGCCCTCCAGCCGGATAGTGCTGTTGAGATTGCCGCCCGCCACACCAAAGCGCAGCGGGTCCAGCAGCAGATCACCGTTTTTCAGCTGTAAATGGGTATAGAGATCGCTTAACGGCAGTGAATTGCTGTGTTCGATCCGTTTGCCGCTGAACTTCACGTCGGCATCCATCACGTCCCAGTTTTTGGTTTCGAATTTATCGTGTGGCAGCACGCGGTCTGCGGGCTGATTCGATTTCTCCCCGCGCCGGGCTTTGGCCTGAGCCGTTTTTTCACTACCTTTGCCAGAGTCGACCCCAATCAGCGGCCCCAGATCGGCCATGCGCAGTTGCTCAGAGGTCAGTTCGCCGCTGAGTGTCGGGCGGGGTTTGACCTGACTGTAGATCAGCGAGCCATGAATATCGCTGTCGCCAATATGTCCGTTGAATTTCTCATAGCGGTAGACCGCGCCCTTTTCGCCGCTGAATTTAGCAATCAGATGGCCGTCGGTTTCATAAGGTGGCGTGTCAGGCAGCAGAACGCCGGTCAGGCCATAGAGATTCGCCAGCGTATCGCCCGAGAAGCGCAGTCGCACGTTAAGCCCGCCGAGGTTCATTGGATCCTGCAGACCGCCGGTCACCTGAACCCGCGTGCTACCGTTGCGCAGATCGGCCTGAATCGGGAACGGGGTGTTCTGACTGCGCAGTGACAGCATGCCGCCAATCTTACCGTCGCCGCTGAGTGACTCATTGTTATAAGTGCCCTTCGCCTGCCAGCCAAAGACAAAGTCGCCTGCGCCCTTCTGCTGATCATTGCCTCCGGCAATCTGCGTATACGGCACCGGTTTACCCAGCGGATTAACCTGCACCGTGACATCTGCGCGGTTTATGGCGTCGCGATAACGAATCTGGCCCTGATCGAACAGAATATTATCCAGACGGAACGACCAGGCCGATGGCGCTGCACTCTTCTCATCCTTGCCGCTATCGGCAAGGGTAAAGGTCCAGTTGTTCTTTTTATCCGCGGTCTGGATCAGACGCGCATCCGGCCGCTGCAATTTAATCCACGGGATGAACAGTTCTTTGTGCAGCAGCGACAGCGGTGACAATGTGGCATCGACCCGCTGCAGATGTACCATGGTGACGTCGGCAATGTCAGGCGGATTCCCCAGCATGATATCTTCCGCATGGATCTGCGGCCACGGCACCCAGCGCCGCCAGCCTGCTTCGTCGCGATTTCGTGCCCAGTCGATACCCAGATCCCCGCGTATCGCAAAGGGGCGGTTTAACTCGGTTGAAACTTTTTGATTGATGGTGGGCTTCAGGCGATTCCAGTCAAAGGTCGCGATGACGACGATAATCACCACGATCAACAACACCAGAATTCCTGCTACCCAGCTGACTATTTTCCCGGTACGCGACATTACGCTTTCTCCTTGCACATTCACGGTCTGCGTTAAAGATAGTCGAGACCGCGGGCAACGGCATCAGGGAAGCGGGATAGTAAGATGATTCAATTCAGAAAAAGGGGGTTTCTCAGCCATTTCGTGAGCATAAGCGGTAAAAAAAGCCGAAATTGCCGGCGTTTATCCCCCAGACCGGGGCTAATGACCACCTTTAAAAGTAAATTAAAACACCGTTTTAAAACCATTGACGTCTGCCATACCAGACGCGAGACTAAGGCGATATTTCACTACAGGTCTGAAACCATGACGCAGAAAAAAATCGCCATCATCGGCGAATGCATGATTGAGCTGTCCGAAAAGGGTGAGAACATTAAACGTGGCTTTGGCGGCGATACGCTCAATACGGCCGTTTATCTCGCCCGCCAGGTTGATGAGCAGCAGTTACGGGTCGATTATGTCACTGCGCTGGGTACGGATTCGTTCAGCGATCAAATGATCGCAGCCTGGCAGCAGGAGAAGGTCAATACCGACCTGATTCAGCGGCTCGATAATAAAATGCCGGGCCTGTATTTCATTGAAACCGATGCCGACGGTGAGCGCACCTTCTGGTACTGGCGCAGTGATGCCGCCGCGCGTTACTGGCTCGACAGTCCGCAATCCGCAGAGATAGCTGAACAGCTGTCGCACTACGATTATCTCTACCTCAGCGGCATCAGCCTGGCGATTCTGCCGCCTGCCAGTCGTGAAAAGCTGATGGTGCTGCTGGCGCGCTGCCGGGCTAATGGCGGCAAGGTGATTTTTGATAACAACTACCGCCCGCGTTTATGGGCCGATCGGGCCAGCACGCAGGCCGCTTATCGCGCCATGCTCAACTGCACCGATATCGCCTTCCTGACACTGGATGATGAACATCTGCTCTGGGGCGAAGAGCCGCTGGATGATGTTATCGCGCGTACCCGTCAGGCGGGTGCCAGCGAAATCGTGATTAAGCGCGGTGCAGACTCCTGCCTGGTGGTCACCGGCGATGCGCCGCTGATTGATGTGCCTGCGGTACGTCTGGCGAAAGAGAAAGTGATCGATACCACTGCGGCCGGGGATTCGTTCAGCGCCGGTTATCTGGCTCGCCGTCTGACCGGCGCTTCTGCAGAAGTGGCCGCGCAGCGCGGACACCTGACTGCCAGCACCGTGATTCAGCATCGCGGCGCGATTATTCCGGCAGAGGCGATGCCTGACTGACAGAGCGGCAGCCAGCGTCGTTGATACAGGTACTGATCGTGCCGATGCCAGAAAATGCGCCTGAGGGCGCATTTTTTTAGGCTGCTGGTAACGTCTGGCTGCGTGACTGTAGCCGATGCTATCCGTTCCCAGATGAGACTGGCACGTTAGCCCCTGCAGCGTGGCGGTGTGATCCTGACGCTAAAATCATTATGTCGCCTTAAGAACGCACAGCGTGATATCCGGTAAATTGCGGCTAATAAAGCGGGCCGTGCCAGCTATTTACCTTAAGCGGAAAAATTGTGGTTAATAGCAGATCCCTGCGGTCGCCCTCTTCAATCCCTCTTATAATTTATTGATTAAAATTAATAAGTTAAACAAACAGATCCACCACCAGGCATAGTCCGAATCTGGTCAGATCCCCCCTTTTCGGATGGACGACTGCCTGAAAAAAGACCATCTTTTAATCAAAAGACAGCAGGACGCTGTTCTCTCCGGCCGCGAACAAAACAACTAAAATATTCCCCGCATCAGGATCTATTTATGCACACAGAAATTATTAATATCTGGCCACACGGTGATGCGCCAGGCGCCAGCGATTCGCGCGCACAGCCGCAGATTGTCGACATGGCAAAAGAGTATGAGCCTTACGATCGGGCCGCTACCGGCGTGCGTTGCCCGGAAATGGCGATCTGGCATCCGGTCGAATCAAACGGGATTACCCTGCTGGTCGCACCGGGCGGTGGCTATCAGCGCGTGATGATCGATCGTGAAGGCAGCGCCCTGGCGACATTCTTTACCTCAATGGGTTACACCCTGGCGGTGATGACCTATCGCCTGCCCTATGATGGACATCATGAAGGCCCCGACGCACCGCTGGCCGATGCTCAGCGCGCGGTACGCGTCCTGCGTGAACGGGCGCAGCGCGGCCTGAATGGTAAATATATCGTCATGATGGGATTTTCGGCGGGTGGCCACGTGGCTGCCAGTCTGGGTACGCGTTTCGCAGAGAAACTCTATCCGGTGCAGGATGGCGCAGAAAACTTCTCGCCGCGTCCGGATGCGATGGTACTGGTCTATCCGGTAATCAGCATGCGGGACGGCATCGCCCATGAAGGTGCCAGAACCCGCCTGCTGGGTGCCTGGCCCGATCAGAAAACCATTGACGCTTATTCAATGGAAACCCGGGTTCATCCGCTGGTGCCGCCGACGCTGTTGATCCATGCAGCCGACGATGATGATGTATCAGTGAATCACAGCATGGCGTTTTTTGGCGCACTGCGTGAGCATAAGGTCCCGGCAGAGGTGCATTTCTATCAGAAAGGCGGGCACGGATTTGGTATCCGCGGCGTGGCAGATTTGCCCCTCGCCAGCTGGCCGATGTTAGTGACCGAGTGGCTCAGGGCAAAAACCTGACTTTATGCGGCTGGCGGAACGTCTTTGACGTTACTATCCGGCGGACTGGCTTCATTGCTGGTCGCCGGTGCCGCTGGCGGTGCCATCACTTTGTCCCAGTTGTTTTGCAGGCTCTTCACGTTGGTTTCCGCTTCGCCTTCCGGCTGAATCAGTACCATCATCAGTTCCTGCGTCAGCTGCTGACGCAGTTCCTGGTTTAACTGTTCGCGGGTCAGGCCGGCCAGGAAAGTCTGACGCAGCTTCTGATACTGCTCAGGTGCGATATCGACTACGGCGTTCTGCTGGGAGCGCAGGCGCTGGCTCATCAGCACATCCGTATCGGTGCGAGCATAGGTGGTAAACAGCTTGTTCAGCTCCAGCAGCTTCTGCGCCATCAGCGCATCGAACTCTTCCTGAGGCAAGCCTTTGTCACGCACGTTTGCCAGCTCACGCGCCACCAGATTCATATTCTGCGCCAGATTTTCGTTGCGTCCATCCAGGTTGATGGAGCACTGCGCACGCTGATAAAGCACACGGCAATCAAATCCCACCTGGATGCCCTGTGCCTTGCTGTCACTGAGCGCACGCTGGACATGCCAGAACAGCGCTTCACGTGCCAGATCGCCCTGCCAGTAACGCTGCAGATTCTGGGAGTCACGAATCGGTTGCCACGGCGTATCCCATACCAGCGAGAGGCGATCCTGCGTCATGTTGCTGCTGACCAGATTTACCGGCTCGTGCGGCAGCGGCGACAGGGTGGGCAGTGGCGCAGGCGTTTCACGTTTGCCGGTTAACGCCGAGAAGGTTTTATTGATCTGTTCAGAGAGGTTGCGGCTGTCGACATTCCCCACCACGTAGAGCGTCATCGCATCCGGGGTGTACCACTGATGATAAAAATCATTGAGCTGGGTTAAATCAACCGGCGCGCGTGGTTGCGCTGCGGGGTCATGCGCCAGCAGCGCGGAGCCTTTCAGGCGGTAGCGCCACCAGACATCCTGGGTATCTTTCGGCCAGGTCGCCACCGGATCCGATGCCGCCAGCGCGGTATTAACCACCTGTTCGGTGATGGCCATATTGCCCGCCGTGGCCGCCAGCCAGTTCAGCGCTTCTTTCAGCAACTCAGGGCGGTTATTCGGCAGGCTCAGATTATATTGGGTGGAATCATAGGAGGTGATCACAGGTGGCAGCGGATGCTGTGGATCCATCGCCTGTTGCCATAGCGCGCGCTGCTGATGGTTATCAAGCGCGGTGTTGTGCACCATCGCCAGACGCGGCAGCAGATGGCTGAAGCCGGCCTGTTGCGCACTCTCCACCAGCGAGCCGGTATTCACCACCAGCCGCAGTTCAATACGATCACTGGGGCGTTGCGGTGTGGCCAGTAACTGCCAGTTAAATCCATTATCCAGCTTGCCTTCCTGCCAGGCCGGATCCGGTTGCAGCGTTTCTGCCTGGAGACCAAAGCTGCTTGCCAGCACTAATCCACCAACCAAAAGCCGAATTCTGGTGCCCTGCATGTGAACCCCTACTCAAATAATTCAAATATCGTTATCACTGGCGCATATTGCCGCTGTTATTAACGATTCGGCTGGCGCCGAATCGCGCTGTTATCCAACAACAAAGTGTTTGACCACAGGAAGCTCAGGATGTCGCGTAACGAAGTGAAAAACGTCAAAAAAAACAAGTGGGGTTTATTATGCAAATGCCCGCTGTCAGGGCAAGCGACAGCGGGCATTTGTGGGGATTTAAGTGAAATTCAATGATTAAATTGAAGATTCAGACGCTTTATTCTCCTTATTCCGGCCTGCCAGCGTGTCGGTCAGCTGTTTATGATCCAGCTGATCGACCCACTTCGCCACCACCACGGTCGCCACACCGTTACCGATCAGGTTGGTCAGCGCACGGGCTTCAGACATAAAGCGGTCGATACCAAGAATGAGCGCCAGACCCGCCACCGGCAGATGTCCCACCGCAGAGAGCGTCGCCGCCAGCACGATAAATCCGCTCCCGGTTACCCCCGCCGCTCCTTTGGAGGAGAGCAGCAGCACCACCAGCAGCGTAATCTGATGGAAAATGTCCATATGCGCATTGGTCGCCTGAGCGATAAATACTGCCGCCATGGTCAGATAAATCGAGGTGCCGTCCAGGTTAAAGGAGTAACCGGTGGGGATCACCAGCCCTACCACCGATTTCTTACAGCCCAGCTTCTCCATCTTATCCAGCATGCGCGGCAGCGCAGACTCGGAAGAGGAAGTGCCCAGCACAATCAGCAGCTCTTCTTTGATATAGGCGATGAACTTAAAGATGCTGAATCCGGCGAACAGTCGTGCAATTAATCCCAGCACGATCACCACAAACAGAATACAGGTGATGTAGAAGCAGATAATCAGCTGGCCGAGCTGCACCAGTGAGCCAACGCCATACTTGCCGATAGTGAACGCCATCGCGCCAAATGCCCCTATCGGTGCCAGACGCATAATCATGTTAATGATGCCGAAAATCACTTTTGAGAAGCTTTCAATCACGTTGAAAATCAGCGTGCCGGTATTACCCAGACGATGCAGGGCAAAACCAAACAGAATGGCAAACAGCAGCACCTGCAGAATGTTACCGCTGGCAAAGGCGCCAATTACGCTGTTGGGGATAATATCCAGCAGGAAAGCGACGACACCCTGCTGTTCTGCCTGCTGGGCGTACATCGCCACGGCTTTGGCATCCAGCGTGGCAGGATCAACGTTCATCCCGGCACCTGGCTGCACCACGTTCACCACGATCAGGCCGATAATCAGCGCGATGGTGCTGACAATTTCAAAATAGAGCAGCGCAACCGCGCCGGTCCGTCCTACCGCTTTCATACTTTCCATGCCAGCGATGCCGGTCACCACGGTACAGAAAATCACCGGGGCGATAATCATCTTGATTAACTTAACAAAGGCATCTCCCAGCGGCTTCATCTGGGTCCCTAACTCCGGGTAAAAATGGCCTAACAAAACGCCGATGCCAATCGCCATCAGCACCTGGAAATAAAGGCTTTTAAAAAGTGAGGTTTTCATAAACAGGTGTCCACTAACGCCGTGAGGTGATGTTGTCGGATTCGTTATTGTGACTGGCGGGCAACAGAGGTGGCGCCTGACAGTAACCCGAAAATAACACTCTGTTTACGTGATTAATACAGGGTGACAAACGCCCAGGAAACCCGGGGATCGTAATTCTGAACTGAAACGCTTCAGCAAGGGGTTTTGTAACTAAAATTCTCGCAAAATCAATGAATCAGGCAATTATTGCGGCAGTGAGGAGTTTTCAATCCATACCTGATTAAATCGGGTCAGAGGCAGCGCTTCAGCATAAAGATAGCCCTGTCCGATAGCGATGCCGCGCGCCAGCAGCCAGTCACGTTGTTCCGCTGTCTCCACACCTTCGGCAATCACCTCCAGATGGATAATCTCGGCGATGGCCGCCACGATGCAGACCATGGTGTCGTCATGCGGTAGCGCCGCCACGAAGCTGCGATCCATCTTAAGCTTGTTAACCGGCAACGCTTTCAGTTGATGAAGGTAGTTAAGGTTGGAGTAGCCCATGCCGAAATCGTCCAGAGCCACGGCCACGCCGGTCTGCTGCAACATCCGCAGCATCGATATCGCCTGTTCAGCATCATCAAGCTGAGCCGTTTCTGTCACTTCCAGCACGAAGGTGCCAGATGCGATGCGGTGGCGCGTCAGCAGGGATTGCAGATGAGAGACCACGCCCGTGTCACGCAGTTGCACAGCGGAAATATTCACACTCAGCGGCAGCATAATGCCCTGTCGCTGCCAGCCTGCCAGAATGCGGCACGCCTCTTCAAACACCCAGCGGCCAATCGCGCTAATCACGCCAATCTCTTCGGCACTGGCAATAAACTCTTCGGTCAGACCGTAGCTGCCGTCGGGCTGGCGCATACGCAGCAGCGCTTCCGCGCCGACTAACGTGCCGGTGCGCATATCGACCTGCGGTTGCAGATAGAGGGCGAACTGCTCATTGTGCAACCCCTGCAGAATGTCATGCTCCTGGGTCAGACGTTTTTGCGCGCGCTCGGTTAACGCGGCGTCAAAGAACAGGATCTGATTTTTGCCCTGATGACGGGCCGACATCATCGCTGAGGTCGCGCGGCCAAGCAGATCACTGGCGCTCAGCGGCTGATCGTCGCGCAGCGCCAGACCAATGCTGACGTTAGGACGCAGCTGTAGCTGATACAGGTTGACCGGCTGATTAAGGCGAATCATCAGGTTACGGGCCAGACGCAGGGCGCGGAACGGATTGCTGGCGCGCTTCATTAACAGGACAAAGTCGCTGGTCCCGGTCTGCGCCAGCAGAGTATGGTCATCCAGCGTATTACGGATCTTCTCCACCAGCGTCAGCATCAGCGTATCGCGCTGCTCATCGCTCAATACGCCATTGGCTTCCTGCAGGGTTTCAATGCGGATCACCATCAGCCCCAGCGGCTGTTCAGGGCTGCTCATGAACTGCTCGACCAGCGCCAGAAACAGGGTACGGTTGGGCAGATCGGTCACGGGAAAATGGGTGGTCAGCCGGCTCATCTCATCATGTATCGACTCCAGCACCTGCTGATTGCGGTTGTAGCTGCGGATCAGCATGCCGATTTCATCATCACGGTGGCTCTGCGGCAGTGACAGCTTATGCGTCAGAATCGACTGCGGCGGCAGCTCCTGCAGCTCCCGCGAGAGATTGCGCAGCGGATGCACCACCAGCCGGTTGATACACCAGCTGATCGCCACTGACAGGATCAGTGCCAGCAGCAGATAGGTGATAATCATGGTCGAGAGCGTGCTGAGAATAAACTGGTAGACGCGCGTCGAGTTAGCCTGCAGCACCAGATAGGCCAGCGGTTTCGGCATCCCGGTATTTTCCACTGAATAGAGCGGCAGGGTAATTTGTACCGGCAGCTCAAACAGTCGCGCCACCAGACGCGGCACCGGTTTCTCCGTTTCGAAGTCGGCATGCAGAGCCTGAAACGCATTCGGCAGCACCACATCGGCGCGCGATAAAATACCGGCAGGTTTCAGTGAATGGAGAATGCGTTCGGCCTGAGAAATATCGGCGCGCAGTACCGCTTCCGACAGCGGCTGGCGGACGGTGTGTGCGATATTCTCCATCTGCTGGGCGTAATCAATCCTGCGCTGCTGCACAAAATGAAACAGTTGGATGACGATAAAGATGCTGATGGTGATAACCGCAACCAGCGAAACCGTCGCCATCTGCTTTATCGTAAGTGACCGGCTTACGCGCAAAAATATTCTCCTGACGATGAAAAAAGCACAGATAGCAGACAGTACAATGCCCGCCAGTATATCCCATAAACTGACTTTTTTACCGTCTGAAAAGTCCGGCTTTTTCCGGTCGGGATTATTTAAAATCTGCGTAAGGGGTCAGCGGCTGTGGCGGCATATCCAGATCCCCTTCCCAGCCCCCGGCAGCATAACGCACATAGAGAAGACCGTGACTCGGGGTGTAATCCTTCGCCTGTTGAATATCGACGCCCACCCCGATAAACCAGTCGGGCGTGATACGACGTTCAAGCACTGCCTGCAGCGTGTAGCCGATACCGCCGCCGGAGCTGCTGGCGGAAACGGGATTGCTGGCCAGGGTAAAGCCGGGATTGACCGGATAGCGCTGCTGCGCATCGGTTTTCGAATGTGACCAGGAAACCGAGCCGCCCAGATCGAACGACCAGTTTTCCGTACGCTGCCGCCAGGTGACCGGCACGGAAAAGGAGAGATACTGTTGCGGACTGTAGTAGCCGCCCTGACCGAAGGTGTAATCGCTGAGATCCTTCTGATAGTGCCAGAGCATACTGTTCAGCCCGACGGTGGCCCGGCGATTATCGCTATTAATGAGCTTGTAGTAGTAACCGGCCATTAAGCGCTCGCGACTGTTATCCGCAACGTTTTTACCGGTGATCTGATGCGCACTGATGTCGCCCCAGACACCGTGCGCCCCACCCTGATCGTAACTCAGCCCGATGCTGCCACCCGTTGCCACTACGCCGCCCCAGCTTTTTCCACCGTTGGCTGATGGATCGCGCGCGCCCGCGTAGGAAAGCAGCGAACTGGCGATCGGCCGTCGCGAGGCGGTCAGCGTCACGCCAAGCTCCCTGACGTCAGTTTTCCAGCTCAGGCCGCCGGTCCAGTTGGTCACCTCAAAGCCCAGCGGCGTGGTACCCAGATCCGCTGACCAGCGGTCATTATGCCAGCCGACGCCCAGCGCAGTGCCCTCGGCGCGCTGACTGGCATCGCGGCTGCATCCGCCGGAACTGGCGTCGTCGCAGCTACCAAACTGCTCGTCGAAGCTGCCGTTGCGGGTGGTAAAACTTCCTGCCGAGACGTCCACCTGGTCGAGACGGAAAAAGCCGCGTCCGTCAGCAAACGGACTTTCCGCCTGCAGCATGGTGGTATGGGCAGTAAAGTCGGAGACCCCAGCCGTACCCTTATTGCGCGAATAGTCCTGCTGCACCGTCAGCGTGGTCTCACGCTGACGATAGAGATCTGCGGTGTCGCTGCGAATACTGCGCTTCAGCCAGTCATCCTTTTCCTGAGAGCGTGTCGCGCGGCTGATACTTTCGCCGCTGCCGATACCGCTGGCCGTCATCGCCTGACGATAATCCGCCAGCGCGATCTCTGGCTGCTGCTGTGCGCGCTCCAGCCGTGCCGCATCACGAAACACCAGTGCCTTATCCTGCGAAGGCGCCAGTGACGCAGCGCGCTGCTTCAGGCTGGCAAAGCGCACGGCAGCCTGCGTGGTTTCGCCCACCGCCTGCCATGCCAGCGCGGCGCGGCGATCGGCATTAAGAGTGTTGGGCTGGGCTGGCTGCTGCTCAAGTGCCTGCCGTGCTTCGCTGTTGCGCTGGAGGGCAACCAGCGCTTCGATTCGTCCCAGCGCTGCGTCGCTGTTGTCAGCTTCACCTGACAGCACCTGCTGATAGATCTCCAGTGCCTGCTGCGCATCCCCGCGAGCCAGCGCCCAGTCGGCCAGCGTCAGGTCGCGTCGGCTGGAAACCGGCTGCTGGTAAAGCAGCGTCACCGCTGCCCGCTCCTGCCCTGCCGCACGAAGCGCTTCGGCGCTGGCAAAAATTTTATCCTGCCCGAGCCGGTCAGCCAGCTCATGCATATTGCTGTTCCACTGCGTTTCAGGCAGGCGATGCAGCGTTGCCAGTGCGGCGTCATCATTATCCCGGCTGGAAAGGTAGAGCGCGGCGGCGTAGAGCGCGGTCGCATCGCCGGGATGCTGCTGTTGCAGCGTCGCGATCTGCGCATCCGCCTGTTGGATGGCCCCACCGTCGCGTAGCGCGCTCGCCAGCCGATAACTCAGCCAGACGTCATCCGGCTGCAGCGCCAGCGCCGCCCGATACTTCTCTGCCGCCTGCGGCCATTTATTCTGCCGGGCGAGCGCATCGGCCTCGGCGCGCAGGCTGTCACTGCGCAACGCGCGCAACGTTCCCGCCATCTCGCGCTGCTGCCCGGCGGGTAGCGTACTGATAAACTGCATGACGCGGGCAGGCGACTCGGCCTGATAAAGCCCGGCCAGGCGACGCACGGTGGTCGTGTTGGTCGCGTCAAGCCCCAGCGCATGCTGCCAGAACAGTTCGGCACCTGCCGCATCTTTGCGCGCCATCGCCACATCGCCCAGGCCAATCAGGGCATAGCTGTCGGTGCTATCAATTTTATGTGCGGCGCGATAAGCGCGTTCGGCCCCCTCAACGTCATGCTGCGCCAGCGCCTTATCGCCCTGTTCGACCGCCAGCCAGTAACGGTTAGTCTGCAGCAGTGACTGCCATTTGCCGATCAGCGTACTCTGCTTGCCCGCCTCAACGGCGCGTTCCAGCCAGAGCACCGCCACATCACGATGGCCGGCGCGTGCCTGAGTCTGCCCCATTGCACCCATCAGTTCGGCGTCGTTGGGGTTATCCTTCAGTGCCCGGCTAAGCGCTGCCATCGCATTATTCACATCGCCCGCCTCGACCAGCGCCAGGCCACGCATCCGCTCGCGATAGGCGGGATCGGCGAGCTGCGCCTGCTGCTTCGCCAGCACATCCGCGCCCTGCTGGTGCGCGTCGCCGTCGGTAAAAACAGCCAGGTAGGCGTTTAACTGCGCCACGCTGCTGTCGCTGACCGGCTGATCGTTGATTTGCTGCAGCCAGAGATCGGCGGCGGCGGCGCGTCCGCCGTTGCTGTTTGCCAGCTTTTTCAACTGCGCTATCGCCTGCGCCGGCTGCTGTTGATCAAATGCCATGCGTGCAATTTGCAGCTCAACCCCGATATTGCCCGGGTAGCGCTGCTCCAGCGCCTGCAGCTGCTGGTAAGCGACGCTCTCCTGACCGGGAATGCGTGCCAGCAGCCGCCAGTATTCCAGCGCCGTGTTCGCATCCGGAAAAACCCCTCCGAACAACGCATCGTAAGCACTTTTCGCCTCCGCCAGGCGCCCCGAAGTGGCGAGCAGGCGCGCCTGCTGCAGCTGCTGACGCCCATCCGACGACATCAGCGTCAGGCCGACGGCTGATTCACGCGTCGCGGCGGAGTCGGGCGCAACCTTTTTCAGCTGCTCCAGCAGCATCTGCGCTTTAGGGATATCGCCCTGACGCAGCGCCAGCCGCAGGCGAGCCGCCAGCACCTGCGGATTATCAGGATCGATCTTCTCAAGCCGGTAGAGCGATTGCTGCACCAGATCGTATTTGTTGGTCGACTCGCCGGTGCGTACCTGTGACAGCAACCATTCGACCGGCGACACCTCCGGTCCGTCGACCGGTGCAGCCAGCCCCGGCAGCGCACTCAGTGCGCCGAGCAGCATGCCTGCCCGCAGCACCCGGGCGTTATTCATCTTCATCCAGTAAACGACGACGGGTAATAATTCGCATCAGACGCCAGGTCATCAGCGCGAACAGCACCACCACAAAGAGTGCGCAGAGTGCCAGCCAGAAGGGATGGACGGAGAGTAGCGACCAGAGACGCTCCCACCACGGCAGATGACCAACGTAGTAGCTCTCTCCCACGCGCAGGCTGTTAACACCTGACTCACGGATCACCACGGTGGAGCCAGACATCGTGCCACGCTTGCCGCTGTCACCCATCGCCTCGTTGAGCAACTGCCAGCTGCGCGGCGTGCCATCGGCGAGCAACGCGACAACGCTGCGCTGATCGTAAAAAGGTGACTGGAAGCCAATCACCGTTGCCAGCGGGCCGCGGGAGCTGATAGTCGTCGTGCTTTCTGCCGCCTGCTCGCGCTGACTTTGCGGGTTCACCTCCGGAGTGATCCGTCGCACAGGCTCTTTCAGCCAGCTGGCGGTGGCGTCGACCAGCGCCGGGATCCGCTGGTCATCCTGAAGATCTTTGGGGATGACGCCGATCATCAGCAGATCCACATCCTGCTTCTTCGCCGTGGCCCAGTCATCGGTCAACTGAACGCGCAGCGCCGGATAGCCGGTTTGCGCACCCATATTGCCCAACGTATTCAGCAGCGTGCTGACCTGCTCTGCATCGGGTTTTGGCGGCATCAGTACCAGGGTTTGCGCCAGATCGGCGTAGCGGCTGAACGGAAAGCCCGCATTCGCCCACGCGCGCAGCGACGGCATTTCGATGTAGTGGCGATAGCCGGAAAAATCGATGCTGGAATTGTCGTCCACTACCACATGATGCGTTATCGGCGTTGCGGTTTCACAGCGTCCATCCGCGTTGCCGCTGATGGTGATGTTGGCGTAATCAAAATCGAAGCGCAGCTGATTCACCACCCCGAGGCGCAGCGCCGGAATCAGCAGCTCATGGCTCTTGTCCAGCATTCCCTGAATCAGCGGAATATGCAGCAGCTGCTGACCCGTCGTATTTTTCGGCGGCAGCGGATAATCCTGAATGAACTGATTATTCAGGTTGACCGCCAGCCGTGAGCCATCCGACTGGAAAGGCGCGGTATAGCGATAGCTCAGATCCATGTCGATACCGCGCGCGCGAACCAGGAAGAGATCGGGCGGCAGATTGAGGGTCAGGCTGACGGGATTAGGCTGCACCCCATCAGACTGCAACTGATTCTCATATTGCGTCAGTTCGGCGAAAGTGGTGCGGCGATCGGTCCGCACCCAGTTAGGTGCGTCATAGGCCTGGCGCGGGGAGAGCAGCTTAACGCTGTCGATGGTTGAGATATCGCCGCGCAGCAGCAGCTCCCCCTGGGCGATACCCTGAACCGCCGTCAGCAGGTCCTCATCGTTGCGTCCCAGAATCAGCAGCATTTTTTCATACGGATTATCGGGCTGGCTGACAATCTCTACTGTGGGTTTCGCCACCGGCGGCAGATCTTTCAGGAAATCCGGGCGCGCATCGTTGGTGGCGAACACCACCGCATGATGCTGTTGCGGTAGCTGGTTATACAGCACCGGAAAGCGCTGTCCGCGCCAGCCCGTTTTGCTGCCAAACCAGGAAGCAAGAATGGCGGCAGCCCGCTGCTGCGTGACATCCGGCTGGGCGCTGAACACCATCGGCAGGGTCAGCGGCCGCGTATCCCGCGAATCAAAAAAGGGTTCCGGAAAGTGAGAGAGGTCATTTTTCAGCGGCAGTTTTTGCAGCGTCAGATCGATGCCGCTCTGTTTGCCGATATCGAGCCAGATTGCGCTATTGGCAGGATTTTCACAGACGTTGGCGTAGTGGCCCACCAGCTCGAAACGCACGCGGTTAAAGTCGGCAATGTAACGCGGATCGATCGACAGCTGCGTCTGGATCTCTTTACCCAGCTGTTCCGGCGTCAGGGTAATCAGACCGACCAGCTCATCATTGAGATAAACCTTCAGCTGCGACAGCGTCGGCAGCAGTGCGGGCGAAGGCCGAAAGCTGAGGTTCAGTAACGCGCGCGTCACCACCTCATCGCTGCGCACACCGAACTCAATCTGTCCGGTAGTGCGGGTGCCACGCAGCGTCATGCTGCCAGGC
Source organism: Panax japonicus (assembly GCA_020205505.1). NCBI lineage: Eukaryota > Viridiplantae > Streptophyta > Magnoliopsida > Apiales > Araliaceae > Panax > Panax japonicus. Next base: position 2,372,701 of record JAINUV010001461.1, on the reverse strand, counting down.
GGCGGTGCCAGCTGGCCAAAGCTCAGCTGGCTGTTCCGCAGCGGTGCGCCGTTATCCTGCGGTAAAGATTGCACAGGCGTTACACCAGCGATGTTTGCGGGCGCGTCCTCCTGCGCGGCGGCACAGCTTAACGTTGCACTGCCCAGCAGCAGAGCGGCAAACCACCTGTTTACTCTCGGTATCGTCATATCATCAACTCAATGCGTTTTTTGAAGCTGGCACACGTCCGATGCCTTGCGGCAACAGCGAAGCCAGCCAGCTCACCCCAACGGTAAGCAGGTTAAACAGCCGACGTAACTGCGGCGGGCCATATTCCGCCAGGCGCAGGTAACCTTTGAAACCGAGGATCATGATATCGGCGAGGCTCTGGACCGGTTTATCTTCCGGAAAACCGTCCTGCCACAGCGCCCAGGTATCGGCGCGGGCGAAGGTACACTGGATAAATTCAATATGCTGCTGAGTGGTCAGCTGATGGAGACGCACGCCAGCCCGGTGGCCAAAGACACGCTGCACCTGGCACGGGAAGCTGAACTCCTGCTGTCCACGACGCAGCAGCAGCCACACTTTTTCATTCTCCCGCAGCGCATCCGGCTCGCGCATCTCCAGCCCGACGCCGCCGTCAGAGTAGTCACGCAGCGTACAGGGCAGCATATGACCATCTTCGCGTGCAATGGCGGCCGGCATGGCGATCTCCACCCGGTGCGCCTCACGGATCTGCCGTGCTTCAACCGAAACCGCTACCGCACCGCCAAGAATAATCATGTTGTAGAGCACCCAAATCAGGCTCACCCATACCGTCAGTACCTCATTGGCCGGACCGTGCTGCATGCGCCAGAACGCCATCAAAACCCCTGCGAGGTTGAGCAGCACCAGCAGCATATAGGGCTTGGTTATCACCCAGTCCAGATGCTCCTCCTCCACCAGCCCGCCTTTTGCGGTGACGTTAAACTTCCCTTTATGAGGATTGAACAGCGCCACGGTGGTAGGCCGGGCGATATACCAGGCCAGCACCGTCTCGTAGACCTCGCTCCAGAAAGAGTGTCGCCAGCGTCCCTGAATACGCGAGTTGGTGAGGCTGGTATGCAGCATATGGGGCAAAACATAAATGGCGATCGCCAGCGCAGGTGCGTAGATGATATAGGCATGACAGAGCAGAAACGCCAGCGGCGCCAGCAGGAAGACCAGCCGCGGAATGCCAGAGAGAAAGTGCAGCATGGCGTTGGCATAACAGAGCCGCTGTACCCACTTCAGCCCCTTACCAAACAGCGGGTTATCAAGGCGGAAGATCTGCACCATACCGCGTGCCCAGCGGATACGCTGTCCGATATGCGCTGACAGACTTTCGGTCGCCAGTCCGGCCGCCTGAGGAATACGGATGTAGGCCGAAGTGTAGCCGCGCCGGTGCAGCCGCAGCGAGGTATGGGCATCTTCGGTAACGGTTTCCACCGCAATACCGCCAATTTCATCCAGCGCGCTGCGGCGCAGCACGGCGCAGGAGCCGCAGAAAAAGGTGGCATCCCAGGTATCATTACCGTCCTGCACCAGCCCATAAAAGAGCGAACCCTCATTGGGCGTACGACGAAACCGCCCGAGATTGCGCTCAAACGGATCAGGCGAAAAGAAGTGATGCGGCGTCTGCATCATCGCCAGCCGGGGATCTTTAATAAACCAGCCCATGGTCATCTGCAAAAAGGCGCGCGTCGGCACATGGTCACAGTCGAAAATCACCACAAATTCGCTGCGGCAGTACTTTTTCAGCGCGTGATTGATATTGCCGGCCTTGGCGTGCTCATGGGTGGGACGGACGACATAGTTGATACCCACGCTGGCGGCAAAGTCGCGGAATTCCGGCCGGTCGCCGTCGTCGAGCAGATAGATATTCAGGCGGTCTTTCGGCCAGTCGATGCCCATGGCAGCGTAGATGGTGGGTCTGACCACGCTGAGCGGTTCGTTGTAGGTTGGTACCAGCAGATCGATGCCTGGCCACTGATCCCGATCGACAGGCATCGACACTGGCTGACGGTTAAGCGGCCAGAGCGTCTGAAAATAGCCCAGCACCAGCACCACCCAGGCGTAGGTCTCTGCCGCAATAAGCAGCAGACCAAACACCAGACTCAGCGGATCGTCCCAGTTCAGCGTCGAGGTATAGCGCCACCAGAGGTAGCGGCACGATACGGTCAGCGACAGCATAATCAGCATCATGGTCGGGAAACGCCCCGGGATGCGTCGTACCAGCATCGCCAGACTCCAGAGCAGTACCACAAAGATAAACTGCGTCATCAGGCCAAAGGGCTGGCTGATACAGAGCAGCGCCAGCAACGTGGCAAACAGGGCAGTGACGGCGAAGAGGCTGCGTCGCACCAGCGGCGACAGCCGCTTAAGCCAGTGTTCGATGCGCACATCGATTCCCTGGGTCTGTGAGTGGGCAACGGCCTTGTCCAGCCAGCGGTAGCCATGGTGGCGCCAGCCAGACAGCGCACCGAGGCCACGGAAACCGCCACGAGCGCGATCGCTCTGCGGCAGGATCACCAAAAGCCACAGCGTCTGGATTAGATAACGCAGGATATCCAGCGGTCGCGGCCGCTCCGGCGAAATGTGCGGATAGAGCCGGCGGCGCTGCTGAATAATCCGCTGCCAGCCCGGCGTTTCGAAGCGAAGCAGCATCAGGCCAAGCACCGACCAGAACAGATGGAGCGCACTGGCGAAGCGGGACGCGCCATTGCCTCGTGCGGTGGTGTAGCCCCTGTGCAGCGATTGCCAGGCGGGCGCCGTTAACAGCCAGCACAACGGATTCAAGAGCTCACTCCATTCAGATTGAGCAGCAGCCAGCTTGCCAGCGTGATGATCTCTTCACTGACCAACGCATGTGGCCGGTATTCACCGACCGGCTGCTTCATCATCAGCGCTTCTGCCAGCGCCTCGTCCCGGTGGATCAGCAGCGGGATCAGCGGATTCAGCGAGGCCATCCAGAGCTGATGCAGATCCTGCTGCAGACGGCTGTTGGCATTAAACTGATTGATAATAAACCGGGTGCGTGCCGGAAACTGTCGCTGGCTAAGCCGCAAATGGCAGTTTGCGTCTGGCTGAGTGACGCACAACAGGCTGTCCAGCGTGGGATAGAGCGTTTCATGCCAGGGCAGGGTATCGGCAGGCAGATCGAAAATAATCCACTGATAGCGCGCCCGCAGGTCCGGTAATGCCTGGAGCAGCGGCGCGGCGATTGCCTCATTCTGTCTGGCAATAGTCAAAGCATGCTGATGGGACAGCACCCCGTGAGGCAGCAAATCAGGACCATCGGGATAGCGAAGCCCGCTGTGCTGCCAGTCACCGCCCTCACACAGGGCTTTCATCCAGCCATTATCCTGCTGAGCGGGCAGATTAAAATGCACGCCGAGCTGGCTGACCGGGGAGCCATCGATCAACAATACTCGTTCGCCGAGTGCCGCCAGCGCCCAGCCTAATCCGGCACAAAGAGAAGTCGTGCCGACGCCGCCCCGTACGCCCTGAAGCGCGATCTGCGGCATCAGCGATCGGTCTCAGACTGGCTGGCAAGGGTTTCCGCTAACAGCGGCCAGCGCGACACGATCGCTTTCAGGCGCTCTTCCCGCGCAATGTCGACATAGCAGAAAGAGTGCAAAGAAAACGCATCACGTAACGCACTAATATCATCCTGACGATCGCCATCAGCGGCAACAGGGTTATAGAGATTGTGGTTTTTCATTACTGTTCGCCAAAAATAAAACAACGTCACACTCAGGATGACGGACTGCGCGTAAAGGAAAGTTGAAAAATATTTCCAGAAACGCGGCAATTGCAGAACAATGTGAGCCGGCCTGTGATTAGCAATGTTTAAATTTCTCAGGTTACATCCCGGCCTGTCTATAATAAGCTAGCCTGGACTGGAAAAATAACGAATTCAATATGAAAAATTCTTTTTCGCTGGGGCTGTTGCATGTTCAGCCTGAATTAACGGCATTGCAAACGCCTGGCTGTTATTGGGTGACCTGTGCGCGGCAGGATGACGCCCGCACTTTTATTCGACAGGTAATTTCACATCAGCAGGCCGTAACGCTGATCAGCGCTGACCAGCCGCCGCGTGATTTGCTGACGCCCGACCCACCTGGCGGACCCGATCGTATTCCGCTGTTTTCTCTTTCCAAAAGCAAAGGCAGTTTGTTGCAGCTGGAAAGTGATTTTCTGCGCACGCTCGGCAGTAAAAATGGGTTAGTGATATTTAATAGCAACGCAGCGCAATGGGATAAGCTTGATGACGCAGAATTATCCCGCTGGATAAAGGGCATGCGTCAGACGCTGCATAAAAGAAAGCTCACCCTTTTAATCGTGACCTCCGGCACCACAATAATAAATCTGAGTAATCATCTTCAGCGTTATTTTCGTCAACTGGATGGCGTTGCGCATTTGAGCTTTCAGCAGGATAGCTGGCAGTATCGAATTAACTGGTGGTATGCCGCGGAACGCCTGCTTGCCGATCGGGCAATACGTCTGGGCTGTGAAAATGAACGCTTTTTTACCTTAAATGAAAAGCAGGAACCGCTGAGCCTCAACGACGAGCAGCATTATCTTGCGGACAACATCGTGCTCGAGGGCGCGCCGCCGCTTTCACGCCAGTGGCAACTGTTCGAGGATAATGAGCAGGTCTGGTTGCGGGCGCAGCAGGCCAATGCCGCAACGGTGATTTTCAGCCTGACCCGCAGCGAATATATCAACGAACTGGCGAAGATGGTGCACAGCCTGCGTCGTACACGCGGCAACGGCCTGAAAATTGTGGTGCGCGAGATGGGTGCCAGCCTGCGTTATAGCGACGAACGTCTGCTGCTGGCCTGCGGTGTAAGCGCCATCGTCCCGACCAACGCCACACTGTCGCGCTTTCTGACCACGCTGGAGGGCCTTCAGGGACAGGTGTTTAACCGTCGCGTTCCCGCCAGTCTTGAGGCGTTAACCGCTTCGTTGCAGCCTCTGCATGAGAAAGGCTACCTGCGTCTCGATGCCTTCTGTCAGTCAGTCGGCCAGTTGATCAGCAATACCCTGCTGCCGGAAAATGATAAGGGCCTGCTGGTCGCGTTGCGGCCTGTGCCACAGCTTAAGCCTCAGCAAATCCTGACGCTCTGTAAACCGCGCCGCTTTGGCGACCTGGTCACGGTGCTGGAAGATCGTGTCATCCTTTTCCTCTCTTCCTGCCGCTATAACGACCTTGATAAAGCATTGAAATATATCTTTTCTCTGCCTCACGACGAGCTGTTTGCTAACCGGATGGTCTGGTTTGAGGATAATCAGATCCTCGCGGAAGTCAGCAATATCAAGAAACTGACGCCGATGGCAATTCAGGATCTGACTCCGGTATCAGAGACGGCCCGCGCCGCCGTTGAGAGCCGGCCTGAAACACATGAACGCGCTGCACCGCAGCCCATCACTTTATTGCCGGAGAACAAAGCCTGATGAATCTGATGGACTGGGTACAAATCGCGCTACTTACTCTGGTTATCCTGCTGTTTTTAAAGCCTTTATATCAAAAATGGCTACCCCGTCGCTGGAACGGCATCATGAATCGTTTGTTGCCAGCGCGCGCGCTTAAATCGGAAGGTCACTGGCAGCGTCAATCCTCTGAAACGGATAGAAAAAATTAATGAATACTGATCAACCTGCGGCGGCCTCCTCTTCCCGCTTCTGGTCCTCCTGGCGCGGACTGGGCGGCTGGAATTTCTACTTTTTACTGAAGTTCGGCCTGCTGTGGTATGGCTATCTCAATTTTCACGCCCTGAGCAATCTGGTGTTTCTCGCCTGGCTGCTTTTTCCGTTACCCTCGGCGCGCCTGCATCGCATCCGCCAGTTGATCTCGATTCCGGTTGGCATCGCGCTGTTCTGGCACGACACCTGGCTGCCAGGACTCAGCAGCATACTCAGCCAGGGCGATCAGCTGGCGGGCTTCTCTGCGGCCTATCTGCTCGACCTGGCCGATCGCTTTATTAACTGGCAAATGGTGGGGGCCGCCTTTGTGCTGCTGGTTCTCTATCTGTTTGTTTCACAATGGATTCGCATCACGGTGCTGGTTTCGCTGATGCTGCTCTGGCTTAACGTGCTGACGATTGCTGGCCCGGCGATGTCGCTGCTGCCGACCCGGACGGCCACGCCACAGGTCGTATTGAATCAGACGCCCAGCGGCGACCAGCCAGCCGCCACGCCAGACGGACTGGAGCAGTCTGCGCCGCCGACCAGCGCGAATCTCACCGCATGGCTGAACCGCTTTCATGAAAGTGAACGCCAGCGCGTGACGCATTTTCCCGACAATCTGCCCGCCGATTCGCAGCCTTTCGACATCCTGGTGATCAATATCTGTTCGCTCGCCTGGTCTGATATGGATGCTTCTCAACTGCGTAACCATCCGCTGTGGCAGCATTTCGACATCATGCTGAGCAATTACAACGCCGCGACCAGCTACAGCGGACCGGCGGGTATCCGACTGCTGCGTGCCAGTTGTGGCCAGACCTCGCATAGCGATCTCTATAAACCTGCCGATCCGCGTTGCTATCTGTTCGACAATCTGGCGAAGCTGGGCTTTAAAGAGCAGTTGATGATGGATCACACTGGCGTATTCGGTAACTACCTGAAGGAAGTGCGCGAGGGCGGCGATATTCAGGCACCGCTGATGTCACAGGCGGGTATCGCACCAGAACTGACATCATTCGACGGCTCGCCGGTATTCAACGATGCGCAACTGATGCAGCGCTGGCTGGACGATCGCAGCAAAAGCAGCGATGCACGCAGCGCCACTTTCTACAATCTGATCCCGCTGCACGACGGCACCCGTGAGCTCGGCAGCACCAAAACGGCACCGTGGAAACCGCGTGCGCAACTACTATTCGATCAGCTTGATGCCTTTATGACGCAACTGGAGAAGTCGGGCCGCCGCGTTATGGTACTGGTGGTGCCCGAGCACGGTGCCGCGCTGCAGGGAGACAAAATGCAGATGTCCGGCCTGCGCGATATTCCCAGCCCGGATATTACTCACGTACCGGTGGGCATTAAATTCGTCGGAATGAAGGCGCCGCATCAGGCTCAGCCATTGAACATTGATGCGCCAACCAGCCTGCTGGCCTTGTCAGAGATTGTGTCGCGCGTCGTAGATGGGCAGGTTTTTAATGCCCCGAATGTGAATATGTCGGTGCTGACTGACAAGCTGCCGCAGACGCCGGTGGTGTCGGAAAATGACGGTGCAGTGGTGATAATGTATCAGGGCAAACCCTGGATCAGGCTGAACGGCGGCGACTGGGTCGCCTATCCGCAGTAACGCGTGACCGCCGGGTTACAGAGCCGTGACCCGGCAGTTAATGGCGGGTCAGGCGCGGCGCCTGCTCTCTGTTGAGCGCGTGGCTGTCGATGGCAGAATAGCGGCCAGTGCCGCCATTCTGCCAGTTATCAGCGCTTCTCCTGAAACGCCTGCCAGGTCAGCAACTGCAGACTGGCAGAAAAGTAGTTCTGATCCGCAGCCAGCTTATCGCTCAGATAGCCGGTTTCATTCAGCGTCAGGTCACGTACCGCCAGCAGTCCGCCCTCAAGATGGTAAGGTGCAGGGGCATTCGCCAGCACGTCGAACCAGGCGGGTGTCAGCATGCGGCTGTAACCCTGCCAGACGCGCTGAAACGGCACCAGTGCCAGGCTGTGCGGGTCATACCACCAGATGTTCAGCGGCACGCGAATCGCATCGTAACTGAAGCGGTTCGAGTAGCCGACGGCCGGGGCAACCGAACCGTCGGCATTCAGTGCGACCCAGTCCATTGGCAGCCCGGTTTTGCCAAAGCTCAGCTTACCCAGCAGATCAAAGCCATCGTTAATCAGCTTATCCCAGACCTGAAGATGGCTGTGTTCACCAAACTCGCGCCACGCCTGAAACAGGAAGTAAGAGGGATTGAGCACCACATAACTGACTTTGTTAAAGCCCTGCGCACCCGGCAGCATCACGGTGTGGCCGCCAAAGCTCGTGACATCCAGCCTGATAATGGCGCGCTGAATACGGTCAGATTCCTGCTGGTAGCTCTCCACCTGCCATTTCTGTGCAGCACGCTGTAGCGCCCAGGCCAGCAACACATCGCCATCCGCGGCGTTATTCTTGTCGGCGACCGGGTTGTCACTGCCCGGCACGTAGCGCCAGTAAAAAAGCCCGGTCTGCGGATTACGCAGCTGGCTGCGCGTCCACTGCCACAACCGATCAAAGGTGGCGCGATCGTCGTTGGCCACCGCCAGCAACATGCCATAACCCTGGCCTTCGGTGTGACTGACGTTGTTATTGGCGGTGTCAGTGATCCGCCCTTCTGAGGTCACAAAGCGACTTTTAAAAGTCTCCCAGCCGCTGGCACTCGCCTGCGCGCTGCAGGCCAGCAGTAAAACAGAGCAGAGCCAGACCCGCCAGAGTGGATTACGTTTCATTTCCGATCCTATTGATATCGATAGTGCAGCGTGCTGCCATCGTTGAGTTCAAGCGTAACCGGCACAATGCTGCTGCCGCCCTGGCCCTGCAACCAGCCCGAAAAAAGTCCGGCCATCACCGCACTAAACGCCGCCTGCCAGTCAGCCGGAGAGTGGATGTTGTCGCCTGCCGGTAAGGCGTGATACGCAATCAGCAGCGCCTTCTCTTCCGGCTGAAGCTGCACAAAGCCCCAGTTAAACCGCGCCAGTTGCAGATTGCACTCGCGCTCCAGATCCTGCACGGTACGCGACTCTGGCAAAGGATAGCGGGTCGCCAGCGATTCCCCCATCTTATAGAGAAAGGCTTCCGCCTCCTGCTGACCGGCGTTGGCGATCATCCCGTCAATCAGCACCCTGACCAGGTCAAACCAGCCCGGCTGATACGGATGCGATACCCCCGAATGTTCACTCATTACTTCTCTCCGAACAGGTAACGGACATAGAGCTGTGCGCTGCTTTCGTTGTAGTCACCAAAGGTGTCATAACCCAGCTGGCCGCCAATCGTCACATCTTTATTGAGTTTGTAGTCCGCTCCGGCGTGCAGGTTGTAGCCGATGCCGTTTTTGCTGCCGCCAGAGTAGTAAGCGTCTTTTACGCTGCCGCTGGCGGCAAGGGATTCCAGCTCCGACTGCAGGCTGGCATCCGACGGGAAGTACGCGCTCTTATCCTGACTGTAGGTCTGATAACCGGCTGCACCGCCAATATTGACCTTCAGATCGTCAAATTTGCGGGAGAACTCTATCGGGAAAGAGACCGACGCATAGTTCTGCGGGCTGAAGTAGCCGCCCTGTCCGTAACTGAAGTAGCTGAGGTTTTTCGAGAAATCCATCCACGACAGGCTCATGCCCACTTTCAGCTCGCGATCCTCAGTGTGGAACGGGCGGACGTAGGCGCCGGCAGTTGCCTGCAGGTTATTGTTGCTGGCGACATTCTCGCCGAGATAGCTGTACGCGCCCGCACCAGCATAGAAGCCGGCATCGCCATTGTCGTAGCTTAACAGGGCGTTAGCGCCGTTCTTCGTGACGCGTCCCCAGCGTTTGCCACTGGTTTTATCTTCTGCGCCGACGTAAGAGAGCAGGCTGTCGGTAATCGCGCGGCGCTCACCGGTCAGGATCAGCGTCAGGAAGTCGGTGAGTTTCGGTGACCACTGTACGCCCCCGACCAGAGTACTGAGATCCTGGCCCAGCGGCGTACTGCCGATATCCACTTTATAGCTGTCGCCCTTCAGCGCCAGATTCAGCTCCACGCCCGAAGCGGTTTGCGAATCGGTGGTGGCGTTCGGCAGGTCATTCACCGTTGCACCGCCTGCAGCCACCACCCTGCCCTGACTCAGCGCATTGGTGCCGAAACGGCGCCAGGCATCGGCTGCGCCACTGCCCGCCGTAAGTGAGACCGGCGTGGCGGTAAAGTCGAGGCGCGCCGTTTCAAGCGGCACGGTAGAGAAGGTCAGCGGCGCTTTGGCTTCCGTCAGCTTGCTCAGGCCCGACTCGCCGTCACGCCCGCGCACCTGCACCATGCCCTGACTCCAGCTGCCGGTTTTTTCCTGCAGCGAATCCATCATGGTGTCGACGTCGTGCAGAATCTGTGACTGTTGAGCAACGGTTTCGCTGCCCGCGGCCGGTTCGCCCTGCGTTGTCACGCCAGCGGCAACGCCCGCCGGTGCCGCCTGCCACGGCAGCACGGTGCCGTAGCTGGATGGTGAACGTCCCACCGGCGAAGTATCACGGTTGATAAACGGATTATCCGCCAGCGCCAGTCCGCCCACGGTCGGCACGCTGCCAGGCTGCGCGCCCTGCAGGCCAATCAGCTGACCGCGCGCTGAACGCAGATAAGCCATCGCCTGAGAATGCTCGCCATTGGCTTCCGCGACCCGCGCCAGCAGCAGCAGACGATCCGGTGTCTGAGTCGCGCTGTTCAGGCCGCGACTCAGCTCATTAGCGCGCTGCACATTGTTCTGCGCCAGCGCGACGTTGATGGCCCCGACGCGCGCATCCTGCGTCGGCGTATCCTGGGTCATCAGGTAGTCATAGACCACGCCCGCATCCCGGTTCATCTTGCCGTCCTGGTAGAGACGGGCCATCGCGAACATCAGATCGCGGTTCTGCGGATCCTGCTGCAGTGCACCAATCAGCTTGTCATACGCCACCGCGTACTGACGCTGCTGCCGCAGACGATCCACTTCGTTAATCAGATAGCCATTGCGAATACCGGCCAGTTGCGTTGGTGTACTGCGCGCCTGCAGTTCCGGGTTGCTGAGGAAGCGCTGCGCCTCACTGCCGAGGCCCGCCTGATTCAGTACCGTCATCTGCGCGGCATAATCGCCCGCATTGCCCTGCACGCCACGCTGCAGGTTAGTCCGCACCACCGAAACGGCGCTGGTGAGATCGCCCGCCTGCGCCAGCTTCTGCGCCAGGTTTCCGGCATCAACCGGGTTGGTGGGTGGATTAACCGTGAGCGCCTTCAGGGTATTGGCGGCGGCAGCCGTCGCGCCCTGCGCCAGATACTGGTCGGCCGTGCTCATCTGCAGATTGAAATTAACCCGCTGCGCCAGTTCACGCATCGCCGCCGTCTTCGCGTTAGCGGGAATGCGCGACAGCAACGTGCTGGCCTGCTGCCAGCCGCCGCTTTCGCTGGCGTTAAGCGCACCGGCATACAGTTCGCTGGTGCTGGCCCCGTTGCGCATCACCGGCTGCATCACGTTGGCCGCCAGCAGCGTGTCGCCCTGCTGACGATAGAGCCGGGCTAAATCGAGCCGCAGCCAGCCATCCGTGGGATAACGCTGAATACCCTGCTGCAGCGTCGCGATGGCAGCGGCATTGTTACCGGCCGCCAGTTGACGCTTCGCCTGCTGACGCAGCGCATCGGCTTCATTGGCCCGTGGCGTGACGCTCTGGCGTACGCTGTCCGGCAGTGCCCCCAGCAGCGTGTTAGCTTCGGTGCCCCGATTCTGCTGACGCAGAACGTAGAACAGTCCCTCTTTGGCGCTGCGGTTATCCGCATCGCTTTGCAGAATAGTGCGATAGAGTTGCTCCGCCTGCTGTGGCTGATTGGTGCGGCGCAGCACGTCGGCGCGGAACAGTCTGGCGGCCAGCCCTTTTTCGCCGTCAGCCTGCACCAGCGGTTCGCTTAATGTCAGCGCCTGCGCCGTGTCTCCGCTTTTCAGTGCCTGCTGGGCGCTGGCCAGCTGTGCATAAAAACGCGCATCGTCAGCCTGCTGCTGACGCGATGAACCCTGATCGCCGCCGAGCTGAGCAGACCGCTGCAGATAATCCGCCGCTTCCTGATAACGTCCGGCTCGCTGGGCCACATAGCCCATGCCCGCTAACGCATCGGCATCCTGCGGATTCGCACCCAGTACTTTTTCAAAGCTGGACTGCGCACCGCCGACGTCACCGCTGTTCAGCGCGCTGAATCCGGCCCCTTTTTCTGCGCCGCCGACGTTTTTACGGTAGTAGTCGATGACGGCGGAGTCCTGCGGATGACGTTGCTGCCAGGTCTGATAGAGCGCCGCATCTGACGGCTGCGGACCGAGCCACAGCAGCGCCTGACGCAGTGAGCGGTCGGCATCCTGATTACCGCTCGCCAGCGAACTCAGCACCTCAATGCCTTCGCGACGGGTTGTTTCCTGATAGGTCAGCGCTTTACCCAGCGCCAGCCGTGCGCCGGTGTCCTGCGGATGCTGAGCCGCAAACTGGCGCAGCGCTTCAACCGCCTGCGGCAGCAGCGTACGGTCGCCCGCCATAGTGAGATAATATTCTGCCGCGACGCTGGGTGGTGGCGCATTGCCGCTGAAGGTGTTGCGCCAGGTCTGTAACGCCGCCTGAATATTGCCGCTGCGCGCCTGCTGACGCGCCAGCGCAAGCTGCGCCTGCGGAATGGTCTGCATCTGGCGCGCGTTATCCAGCTCGCCAAGATGCGGATCGTTGGGGGAGACCTGACTCAGACGGGCGCGATACTGCGCCGCCGCCGCAGTGTCGCCACCCTGCTGTGAATAGAGCGCCAGCAGGTAGAGCGCCTGAGTGTTGTTGGGTTCAACCATCAGCACCTTTTGCAGTGAGGCTGTCGCCAGGTCGTCATGCGCTTTCTGATGCCAGTAAGAGGCCTGATCGAACAGCGCCTGCAACGCCGGGTTGGCGCTTTCCGCCGCCAGCAGCGGCTGTGACAGGGCCAGCGCGCTGCCCAGCAGCAACGCCTTACGGATACCGGCACTTAACAGATTTTTTTTCATTGTTATTATCCTTACTTCCTGCCGGAATCACGGTCCTGCTTTGGGTTCAGACGTCGCCAGGCGTGACGCTTCAGCATCACCCAGGCCGCACTGCCCACCAGCGCAGAGAGCAGCATCGCCGCCACCGCCAGCAGCACCGAGTGCTGGTTGGCATACCACACCACCATCATGTACCAGGGCAACTCACCGCTGGGAAACTGCGCGCCGACGCGGAAACTGCGAATGCCGTTTTCATCGGTAATAATCGCGGTATCGCCACGAATGCCGGCGTTAATCTGCGCTGAACTCAAATCGTTATGCAGTCGCAACAGCTGATCGTCGCTGGTTGCCACCGTCATCACCACCAGCCGATCGCGGTTCCATGGCGATCGATAGCTGAGGAAGCCTCGCCACGCTTCGTTGGAGGAGAAGTAACGATCGGCATCCAGCTGCTGACGACTCCAGTCACCGGTCAGCCAGCCGCGTAATTTTTCCAGCGTATCGGGTTCTTTCACCCCAAAGATGCTGCCAGTCGCGTCATAAGGGGAAGCCGCCAGCATCGCCTGGTTAAAGGCGCTGTTGCCGGTGGTGCTCACCGCCAGCAGATCGCTCTGCTGTATGCGCGCCAGATGGGTGCCGCCAGTCGGCAGGCCAAACAGTACCTGATTCTGTGTCAGCGCCAGACCGGTGGCTTTGCCAGCCCGCGCCGCCAGATCCAGCAGCGTTGACAGTTCAGCATCGCTGGGCGTTTCCGGCAGCAGCAGTGTGGTCTGGCTGAAATCGGCCAGACGTGAGAACGGGAAAGAGGCACCCACAAAGTAAGAGAGGTTCGGCAGCATGCTGAAGTGACGGGTATGGCTCAGATCGATCCATGAATCCTCTTCAATCCGGCTTTTGATGTTGTTGTTGAGTAACACACCGCAGGGCGCATCAGCCCGCGGTTTGATATTGAAGTAGAGCGCCAGCTGGTTATCGCCATAGATCAGGTAGGGTTCGAGATTAAGCTGATACTGCTCCTGACGCGCATCACCGCCCAGACGGTGCCAGGCGTTCTCCAGCAGGCCGACTTTGTTCACCGTCAGATTGCGCAGAAAAGTGCCGTTGAGCATGACGTTAAGGAAGGAATTATCCTCATCGATCCAGCTTTCGGACGGGAAGCGATAGTGCAGATTGACCGGCACTGTGTCGCCATCCCACAGGAACAAATCAGGCGCGGCGCGGAAGTTAACACGCAGCGCATCATGCCAGATGCCGCTGCTGGTCAGACTCTGATCTTTACGCAGCAGTTCGCTCAGCCGTACCGGGCGGTCAGTGTTAATCCAGCGTGGTGCATCGTAAGGTTTGCGGTTTGCAATAGTCTGCTCAGGGACCTGCAGTTGACTCTCGTCTGTCGTCAGTGGCTGCGTCGTCAGACGGTTCGCCGCCTGACGCAACTGGTCCTCATTGTTGCCACTGACCAGCAGCAATTTGTAAACCGGATTATTGGGATTATCCACCACCTGCAACATCGGACCGTTACTGGCCGGGAAAGTCAGGGTGCCGATCCGGTCACCAGGATGACCAAACAGGATGCCGTTGTGTTCCGGCAGTTCGCCGCGCACCACCGGGAAACGGATGCCGCGATAGTCACTCTGAATGCCGAGCCAGGATGTCACCAGTGCCGCCGCGCTGACAGCATCGGCTGAAACATGACTGGCAAAGCCCACCGTCACGGTGGACGCCGTCATCCGCTGAGGATCCAGGAAGGGGCGCGGGAAATTACGCAGGCTGGTGCCGATATTGAGCTTCTGACCCTCAAGGTGCAGCGATGTGTTCGGCAGAATGGTGACCTGATACTGCTGTGCGCTCTCTCTTTCACACAGCAACTTGTCCGCATCATTGATTTTAAAACTCAGATTGTTCGCCGACACCACCATCGCCGCCGGAATATCCAGCTCATAGTCGCTGACATCGCTGTCCGTCGCACCCAGCGGCAGCGTGCCGAGCGGCTGACCATTCAGCATCAGTTGCAGCGACGTATTGCGTGCCGCCAGCGCAGCTGAGACGCGCAGCGTCAGATTAAGTCGCGCATTGGTGATGACTTCATCGCCGGGCAGGGTAAAGGTGATGCCCGACTGAAGCTGGCCGCCGGTCAGCGTGATGCCGCGCGACTGGCCCATCTGGGCCACTGAAATAACACTACTGATTGGCTGATTGATGGCAGCCGCGATCGGCGGCTGCGCTTCTGCAACCGGTGCAGCTACCTGACCTGGCGCGTAGGGCAGCGCACTGGCGGCCGCTTCCAGCGCGGGATCGGCACTGCTCAGGCCCTGCGGCAGGGGCACCGCGGACAGCGCGCTGCTGTCCTGGGTCACCGCGCCGGTGGCGGCCATCGGCGCGGTGGTCTGGGCAGAAGCCGCCGCCTTACCGGTCGATGACGCGGTCTGAGGCGTTGAGGTCGCGTCACCGGTCACTGAAGATGGCTGAGTTTGTGATGTCGACTCGCTACCTGGGGCGTAAGAGGCGTTTACCGGGGGTGCCATGGCATTGGGTGATGCACTCTGTGGCGCCGATGCCGGTGCAGATTCTGCGGACGGTATCGCAGATGGCGCATTTGCCGCTGGTGACACTGACGGCATTGCAGACTCTCCACCGCTGACCGGGGCGGCTACCTGGTCTGAACCTGCCGTCTGGGTGGAACCATTATTCATGGGTGCCACAGATGCCGCATCGCTGACCGGAGCCAGATTTGTCGCGGGTGCACTGACGGTGGCATCGGCAGGCTGCGTGGCGGAAACGGCATCAGACGGCATCGGAGCCGGACTGTTTACCGGCGCACTGGCAGGCTGTGTGCTGGAAGCAGCATCAGGCGGCGTCGGAGCTGAACTGTTTACCGGCGCACTGGCAGGCTGCGTGGTGGAAGCAGCATCAGGCGGCGTCGGGGCTGAACTGTTTACCGGCGCAGCACTGCTGTTATCAGTAGCAACCGTCGTTTCCGCGCCAGCGGGCGTCAGCCATAACGCTGCGGTCAGTGAACTGACCAGCAAAGTTTGCGTCAGGATCTTCATGCCGCCCCATCCTCTTTCGCCGCCGCGGCAACCGGGTCGACATTTTTACGTTTATCGTGGCGGCCTTTCCACGTCAGCCAGAACAGCTCAAAGACGGTACGGATAATAGTGCCTAGCGAAATCAGCGGGTTGTCCTGCTTATACTCCGGCTGAATCCAGGCATCAGCACGAGCCAGCACCACACGGACCAGTTCGCGACGACGCGCCAGCGGCATCGCCTCAAAGCGCAGACGGATGCTCTCATCATCGCCGGAAATCTGACTGACCGGGATAGTGATCGCGCCGGATTTCAGCAGCAGATCAATCTCTTCAATCTCATCAGTTTCATGACGTCCATCGGGTGCATCAAGCTGCGCGCCACCCATCGAAAGGTTGCTGGTCTGGGTGCGCGATGAAATGCCGCTGGCGTAATGAATAATCGCCGGGATTTGCACTTCAACACGAATGGTTTTACGCACCTGCTTGGTTTCGCGCGCCACGGCAATCGCCGCCATCAGAATGATCAGGCTGAAGATCGCCCAGCCGACGTTGAGCGCGATAACGTAAGGATCGACGCCAAAATAGTCATGCATCACGGCACGCACCACGCC
Source organism: Panax japonicus (assembly GCA_020205505.1). Taxonomy (NCBI): domain Eukaryota; kingdom Viridiplantae; phylum Streptophyta; class Magnoliopsida; order Apiales; family Araliaceae; genus Panax; species Panax japonicus. The sequence goes on along the minus strand of JAINUV010001461.1, from coordinate 2,356,376 downwards.
GGCTACAATGCCAATGCCCAGCAGCAGCGCCACAATCACATGCGGACGCACGATGTGAAAATCGAAGAAGCCCTGATCCAGCACGCCGCCTTTATCGGTCACGTTAAACTTGCCATGTTTTGGCGACAACAGGGTCAGAATGGTCGGGATCACCAGATGGAAGCACATCACCGTCTCATAAATTTCACCCCAGAAGGTGTAACGGAAACGGCCATTCATTCGTGAGTTAACGTAGAGCGACATCACCAGATGGGGCAGCACATAGGCAAAGATCAGCGAGGCCGATGAGTGAATAATATTCAGGTTAAACAGCAGGTAAGCCAGCGGTGCGGTCAGGAAGGCAACGCGTGGCAGGCCAAACTGGAAATGCAGCATGGCGTTGAGATAGCAAAGACGCTGCTGCCACTTCAGGCCACGGCCAAACAGCGGGTTATCGACGCGGAAAATCTGTGTCATGCCACGCGCCCAGCGGGTACGCTGAATGATATGCAGGCCCAGACGTTCTGTTGCCAGACCGGCAGCCAGCGGGATCGACAAAAAGGCTGAGCCCCAGCCCAGTCGCTGCATTTTCAGGGCGGTGTGTGCATCTTCGGTCACGGTTTCAACGGCAAAACCGCCAATCTCTTCCAGCGCTGAACGACGGATCACCGCACAGGAGCCACAGAAGAAAGTGGCATTCCAGTTATCATTACCCTGCTGCACCGGGCCATAAAACAGCGAGCCTTCGTTTGGAATGCTGCGTGCTGCGCGCAGGTTACGCTCAAAGGGATCGGGAGAATAGAAGTAGTGCGGCGTCTGTAGCAGCGCCAGCTTCGGATCTTTCAGGAACGGTCCGACCGTCGCCTGCAGGAAGGTGCGCGTCGCCACGTGGTCGCAGTCGAAGATGCAAATCAGCTCACCTTTGGTGATTTTCATCGCATGGTTGAGGTTCCCGGCTTTGGCATGTTTATTGTCGTCACGGGTGATATAACCCACGCCGACATCCGCCGCAAAGCGGGCAAACTCGCTGCGCTTGCCATCATCCAGCAGATAGACCCTGATTTTGTCACGCGGGTAGTCGATACACTGCGCTGCGAGTACGGTGTCGCGCACCACATCAAGACTTTCATTGTAGGAAGGCACATAAATATCGACCGTCGGCCACAGGCTGGTGTCGTCCGGTAAGGGTTCGATAGTGCGTTTTAATGGCCAGGTGGTTTGCAGGAAGCCAAGAATTAAGATCAGCCAGACGTACAGCTCCGCCAGATATAAGCCAATGCCTAAGATAGCTTCAACTTCGGAATTAAAGTGCAGCGTCTCGGTGGTCCGCCACCAGATATAGCGGCTGGACATCAGCGCAGAGAGAACCACCATCACCACCGTTATTTTGCGGCTCTTGCTGAAACCCAATAAAAACATCATGCCGATGCTGATCAGACCAAAAATATACTGTTTCTGGCTGTCCATTGGCGTAATGATGATCACCGCCGCAACGGGTGCAAGCACCAGCAGCAGCAGGTAAAACCCGATTTTACTCATGATTCACCCTGAGAAGAGCTGTGTAAGTCAGTCGCCTGGCAGAAGCCGACTAAAAGTGGTTTGTGCGGATGGGAGCCTGAACTTCGCCATTACCCACGGTGATATTCAGAATGCTGCTGACCCTTTTCGCGATCAGTTCAATATCAAATGCCGCTGCCGAGGCGGGACTGAAATCATAAACAGACTGCTGCGAAGCATTGGCTTCACCTACACTTTCATCACGGTGAACCACGCCCAGTAAATTATCGCCCAGGCGCTGCTGCATAAACGCGGTGACATCGCGATTGATATTCCGGCGGTTGTCACACTGGTTAAGGATGAAATAGTGACCCTGCTTATTATTGAGAGGCTTACCGATCATCCGGTTCTCTTCAATCTGCGGTAATAACGATACTGATGCGGTATCGGCTAACATCACCACTAAATGCATATCGGCCAGCGCCGTCATTGCTTTAAGGGCGGGGCCCGGGCCCGGCGGGAAATCAGCCACGATCACCAGACCAGGATAATTGAGCACCGTATCCAGACCGCGCTTAATAAAGTGGGGATCTTTCATCAGGTTCTCTTCGAACCGTTCGCGCTGCGGCTCCGTGACGTCGCCATAGGGCAGCACAAAGATATTGCCGCCAGTGGTAAGAATCGACTGGCTCCAGTCCGCCTGCTCTTCTGAGCGCGCCACAAATCCGCGGCCATCATGAAGCGGCACGCCAAAGTGAAGACGCAGTGCATTCTGCACATCAAAATCAATCGCCAGAACTTTGCTACCGGAACGCGCCAGACTCCAGGCCAGATTCGCCGCCAGCGTGGTTTTCCCCACACCCCCCTTCGGCGAGCACACACAAACTAATGGCATAGCGCAATCTTCTCCAGTAACGGTTTGAGTAAGGTTTCTTTCGGCAGATTAATCTCGCGCGAGCGGAACAGCGCACCAAATCGCCCTGGCTCAGAATGGGTGGCGGTGGGTGCGACGACGGGCTGAAGCTCCGCCACGGTGGCAGGCCGGACCGACTCAGCACGCAGCATGGTCGCAGGCTCAGCCACGGCCACTTTTTGCAGTGGCGGCGGTGGCGGAAAGAGTGATGAAGGACCGCGTGCAGTCGTGCTGGTTGCTGGCAGGTTACTGCCTGACAGGCTATCGAGAATCGAGGTGCGTGCTGCCATTGCCGGTTGCGCAGTGAGTGCGGCATGTCGTGCCAGTGTCCCAGGCGGTGGAGCCGTAAACTCATCACCACGCAGCGGCTGAGGTTGCGGCAGGTCAATACGCTCGCCGCCGCCAAACGGGGTCTGATGTTCTTCTTTCGCCAGCTGGCGAATCAATGCCCATTTACTGTGTTCCGCCGCTTCCTGCGTCTGGCCAGACATATCTTTAAAATCGATGTCGAGCGTTTGCGTTTTCTCTTTAAAACGCTGCAAATCATCGTAATTATTCTTCATTGGCCATGGCCTGCAACAAGGTGGGAATTTTCCTGGAATATAACACATCCCTTTAATATCAGTCAGAAAAACCTGATTACAAAAAAAGCAATTTCAATCAAATTGTTTAATCATAAAGATTCAATAGTGGCGGAAGAAAGCCTTTGCTGAGTCATTGCCGCTGATAATTAATAAGTAATACTTAAGTTAAATTCATTAGCACTGTTTTAATAATTTTTCTGAAAATACCGCTATTACAACCTCTGGCACTGCCAGGCTGACTCCTGTAAACAGCCTTTCAAAGAGCGTTCAGGCTGCCGCAGGCGCAAAAAAATCGCATTTCTGCCATAAGTGATTGAGGCTATTTATCTTTTTTCACTGCAAATATCGCCAGAAGGAAAACAGGTTAAGACTGATAACGGAAAAAGAGGAGGAATAACCAGAAAGTGCTCGCTGACCTGCCAGCAGTGCGGCTTGCAGCTGAGTTGAGATAAAAAAAGGCTCCAGAAAGGAGCCTTTGGCTGGGGGCCAGGTGATTGCTCAACTGACTTTCTCTGCCGCACCCACTGGCTGATTTTCATCCCGATCAACCGCGAAGCAGGCAATCTCCTGTCCGCCATAGTTTTTCAGCTTCGGCTGCAACTGCACGCAGGTGCCAAAACGTCGGTGGCAGCGCGCATTAAAGGCGCAGCCCGGCGGTGGATTGAGCGGGCTCGGCAGCTCGCCGGTCAGCTTAATGCGCTCACGACGGTCGTCTGGATTAAGCCGCGGCGTCGCCGACAGCAAAGCCTGGGTATAAGGATGCCGCGGGTTGGCAAAAATCGCCTCTTTACTGCCCTTCTCTACGCACCGGCCGAGATACATCACCATCACCTCATCGGCAATGTGTTCCACCACCGACAAATCGTGCGAGATAAAGACATAAGAGAGCCCCATATCCTGCTGCAGATCCATCATCAGGTTAAGCACCTGGGCACGCACCGACACGTCGAGCGCCGAAACCGGCTCATCGGCAATCAGGACGTCCGGATCGAGCATCAGCCCACGCGCGATGGCGATACGCTGACGCTGCCCGCCTGAGAACATGTGCGGGTAGCGGTCGTAGTGCTCGGTTTTCAGGCCGACTTTTGCCATCATCTCCAGCGTCTTCTCGCGGCGTTCCGCGCGGGTCAGCTGGGTATTAATCACCAGCGGCTCTTCCAGAATCTGGCTTACTTTTTTGCGTGGATTGAGTGAGCCGTACGGGTTCTGGAACACGATCTGGATTTTCTGGCGACGCAACTTTTGCGCCTGGGGATCGTGTTTCAGCAGATCCTGACCGTGCCAGTAAAGCTGCCCTTCGGTCGGGGTTTCAATCATCGTCAGCAGGCGGCCCAGCGTGGATTTACCACAGCCTGACTCGCCTACCACCGCCAGCGTTTTGCCGCGTTCCAGATTAAAAGAGACGCCATCCAGCGCTTTGACCAGACGCTCCTGACCAAACAGCCCCTTCTTCACCGGGTAGTGCTTCTTCAGATCAATCGCCTGCAGCAGGAACTGATCTTTAGTGGTTTCATGATTCATAAGTTGGTCTCCCGGCATCGTCCAGCGGATAGTGACACTTGGACTGGCGTCCTGGAATGGTGCGCAGTTCAGGTTCTTCCTGACGACAAAGGTCAGTCGCATAGGGGCAGCGTGGATTAAGCAGACAGCCGATCGGGCGGTCATACTTGCCCGGTACCACGCCAGGCAGCGAGGCCAGGCGTGCTTTATCGGCCGCGAACTCCGGCAGCGCACGCAGCAGCGCCTGCGTATAAGGATGGCGCGGCGCCTTAAAGATATCGGTCGCTTTACCGCTTTCCACCACCTGACCGGCATACATCACGATAATGTGGTGCGCCGCTTCTGCCACTAACGCCAGATCGTGAGTAATCAGGATCAGCGCCATGTTCTCCTGCCGCTGCAACTCCAGCAGCAGTTCGATGATCTGCGCCTGAATGGTCACGTCGAGCGCCGTGGTCGGCTCATCGGCGATTAACAGCTTAGGCCGACAGGCGATCGCCATGGCAATCATCACACGCTGGCTCATGCCGCCCGACAGCTGGTGCGGATAGACATCGAGCCGTGACGCAGGATCGGGAATACCAACCTGATTCAGCAGGTCGATCGCCCGCTGACGCCGGGTGCGTTTATTACCGCCCTGATGCACCTTGATCGCTTCCATGATCTGGAAACCTACGGTGTAGCAGGGATTCAGGCTGGTCATTGGGTCCTGAAAAATCATCGCCACTTCGGCACCCACCAGCTGGCGGCGCTCACGTTCGGAGATGTTCTGCAGGTCGCGCTGGTTGAACTCCAGCTTCTCAGCCATCACTTTGCCGGGGAAATCGATCAGCCCCATGATCGCCAGTGAACTCACCGATTTACCGGAGCCGGACTCGCCCACGATACCCACGACCTGGCCCTGCTCAACCTGATAACTGATGCGGTCAACCGCGCGGAACGGTGCTTTATCGTCGCCGAAATGCACCGATAGTTTGTCTACATTTAATAACGCCATCTCGGTGCCTCTTTACTGCTTGAGTTTCGGGTCGAGTGCATCACGCAAACCATCGCCCATCAGGTTAAATGCCAGCACGGTAAGCAGAATGACCAATCCAGGGAAGGTCACTACCCACCAGGCACTTTGCGCATACTGCAGGACGTCGGAGAGCATCGTGCCCCACTCCGGCGTTGGCGGTTGCGCACCCATACCGAGAAAGCCCAACGCCGCCATATCGAGAATGGCGTTGGAGAAACCTAATGAAGCCTGCACGATCAGCGGTGCAAGGCAGTTAGGCAGAATATTCACAAACATCTGGCGCAGCATACCGGCACCGGCCACGCCGGAGGCGGTCACATAGTCGCGGTTCACTTCCACCAGCACCGCCGCGCGGGTCAGACGGATATAGTGCGGCAGCGCCACAAAGGTCAGCGCGATGGAAGCGTTAACGATTGAGGGGCCAAAGATGGCGACCAGCACCAGCGCCAGCAGCAGACTGGGCAGCGCCAGCATGATATCGACCACACGCATGATGATGGCATCGACCACACCGCCGAGATAACCGGCCAGCAGGCCAAATATCACGCCGAAAATCAGTGACAGCACCACCACCAGACAGCCAACCAGCAGCGACAGGCGCGCGCCGTACATCAGACGCGACAGCACATCGCGGCCTACATCGTCGGTGCCCAGAATGTAGCTCCAGCTGCCGCCTTCCTGCCAGACCGGCGGATGCAGCAGCGCATCGCGGAACTGCTCAGCAGGGGCATGCGGGGCCAGCACATCGGCAAAAATGGCGCACAGCAACACAATGATGATGTAGACCAGGCCCACAACGGCGCCCTTGTTACGTTTAAAGTAGTGCCAGAATTCCTGAAACGGGGTCATCGGCTTGGGTGCAACGGTAACGCTGCCGGGATCAACAACAGACATGATGCCCCCTTATTTCTTATGACGTATGCGCGGGTTAACCACGCCATACAGCAGATCAACCAGCAGGTTGACCACAATAATCAGTACTGCTGTCAGCAGCACCCCGCCCTGCACCACCGGATAGTCACGGCGCTGCAACGCTTCAATCAGCCAGCGACCCAGGCCCGGCCACGAGAAGATGGTTTCGGTCAGAATCGCCCCGGCCAGCAAGGTGCCGACCTGCAGGCCGATCACCGTAACCACCGGCAGCATGGCGTTTCGCAGCGCATGCACTACGATCACGCGCATCCGCGTCAGGCCTTTGGCACGCGCAGTACGGATGTAATCTTCGCCCAGCACTTCGAGCATCGCCGATCGCGTCATTCGCACAATCACCGCCAGCGGAATGGTGCCGAGCACGATGGCAGGCAGAATCATGTGCATCACCGCATCGTGGAAGTCGCCCGGCTCACCCCAGAAGAAGGTATCGATCAGCATAAAGCCGGTCAGCGGCATGGTGTCATCCAGGAAGACGGTGTCGCCGACCCGCCCGGAAACCGGTGTCAGGTTGAGCTGTACCGAGACCAGCATGATCAGCATGATGCCCCACCAGAAGATCGGCATGGAGTAGCCGGTCAGTGAGATTCCCACGGCGGTGTGATCGAAAATCGACCCCCGCTTCACGGCAGCCATGACCCCAACCGGGATACCAATGGCCACGGCAAATATCATGGCGCAGATGCCGAGTTCCAGCGTCGCTTTGAAGCGCGGAACAAACTCATCCCAGACCGGGATGCGGCTCTTAAGTGAAATGCCCAGGTCACCATGTAATACGCCGTTAATGTAGTTCAGGTACTGTTTCCACAGCGGCTGATCCAGACCTAACAGCGCCATTAACTGTGCATGGCGTTCAGGAGAAATACCGCGTTCGCCCGCCATGATGAGTACCGGATCGCCGGGGATCATGTGAACAAATGCGAAGGTGAGTAATGTAATACCGATAAACGTTGGGATGACAAGGCCCAGACGTCGGAGTATGAACTGCAGCATAATCCGGGTTCTCTCTTGTCCGCGCGACCGTCGCCGCGAGGGTAGTTATTGCTTACATCTGACGATCGGGTAGGCCCGACCGCGACGCAGACAGGCTGCGCCTCTACCGTTTCCAGTAAAACAGGGAGATAAAGCCGGGGCGACGCGCAGCCGCCCCGGAAAAGGCGACAATTATTCTTTAATGTCTACCTGAGCAAAGTAGTGTCCGCCCAGCGGATCGACTTTGTACCCGGAGACTTTCTTGCTGACCGGTTCGTATACCGTTGAGTGCGCGATCATCAGCGCCGGTGCCTGGTCATGCATCACAACCTGTGCCTGCTTGTAGTACTCGATGCGCTTCGCCTGATCGGCGGTGGCGCGAGCTGGCTGAATCTGATCCTCAAAGGATTTATCACACCAGCGCGAGTAGTTAGAGCCATCTTTTGCCGCTGAACAGCTGAACAGGGTGGCCAGGAAGTTATCCGGATCCCCATTGTCGCCGGTCCAGCCCATCATGACGGTCTGGTGCTCGCCTGCTTTGGCGCGCTTCAGATATTCGCCCCACTCGTAGGTGACGATTTTGGCTTTGACGCCAATCTTTGCCCAGTCGCTCTGGATCATCTCAGCCATGCGGCGCGCATTCGGGTTGTACGGACGCTGAACCGGCATCGCCCACAGGTCGATTGAGAAGCCGTCTGCCATGCCCGCTTCTTTCAGCAGCGCTTTGGCTTTCTCAGGATCGTAGGCGTAGTCTTTCACGTCGTCGTTATAGCCCCACATCGTTGGTGGGATCAGGTTTTTAGCAGGCTGACCTGCACCCTGATAAACGGCTTCGATAATCGCCTTTTTGTTGACCGCCATGGTCAGTGCCTGACGCACTTTCAGGTTATCCAGCGGTTTTTTCTCAACGTTGTACGACAGATAGCCGACGTTCAGGCCAGCCTGCTCATACAGGTTGATGTTTTTGTCCTGCTTCATACGCGCGATGTCAGCCGGGTTTGGATAGGGCATGACCTGACATTCGCCCTTCTGCAGCTTGGCGTAACGCACTGAAGCATCCGGGGTAATGGAGAAGACTAAGCGATCGATTTTCGGCTTGGTGCCCCAGTAATCCGGGTTAGCTTTGTAAAGGATGCGCGAATCTTTCTGGTACTGCAGCAGCTGGAACGGACCGGTACCGACCGGGTTCAGGTCGACGTTTTGCGGGGTGCCCGCTTTAAGCATGTTGTCAGCGTACTCTTTCGACAGAATCGAGGCGAAGTCCATGCCGAGGTCTGCAAGGAACGGCGATTCAGGACGCGTCAGCACAAAGCGCACGGTGTTCTCGTCCACTTTTTCAATTTTGCTGATCAGCTTCGGCATGTCCATGCCTTCGAAATATTCGTAGCTGCCGCCGGAGACGCCGTGATAGGCGTTGTTTTTATCCAGCTGGCGCTCAAAGGTGAACACCACATCATCCGCATTGAAGTCGCGCGTCGGTTTGAAATCTTTGGTGGTCTGCCACTTCACGCCTTTGCGCAGGTGGAAGGTGTAAGTTTTACCGTCTTCACTGACATCCCACTTCTCTGCCAGCGCAGCGTGCAGTTCGGTGGTGCCGATAGTGAACTCAACCAGTCGGTTGTAGATCTGACGTGAGCTGGCATCGTAGGTGGTGCCCGAGGTGAACAACTGCGGGTTAAAGCCTTCCGGAGAACCTTCAGAACAGTAAACCAGGGTTTTTGCCTGAACACCGGCGGCGACAGTCATAGCAATCAGGCTCAGACCGACCTTCAGCATCCCGGATTTAGCCAGGGAGTTGATCATGCTTTTGCTCCATTGTGATGTGATGTTGTGTGTATTGCCCGACCTCTGATTTTTTTATGCGGTTCAGGCGTACCACCGAACAGGTGGTTAAAGCACGCTACGTTTTTTTTGTTTTTTCTTATGCAGATGGTGCATTCAGAAAATTCCGTAACTGTGCGTTTATTGACGCATCAATTTGTCAACAGTTGCAAAGAACGTCAATACAACGGTTACTTATTTACACAGAGTGTGAGGGATAGCATGCAACGGTAATAAAAACCCTTTCGGCCTAAAAGCCATACAATGCACAGCGCTGCTGGTCTGATTTCCGTGCATTGTGCTGGATGGTTGTTCTATCGCTAGTGATTCTCACCGCTAAAAAACTTAAAACTTTTACCGGCAAATGTTGAATAACTGAACGATTCACCGTGCGTTATGACGTTCATCCAGCGGAATATGCTGGTAAAGAAGCATAAGAAATCAGCATGTTGCCGCTTTCGGTCATAAGAAGAATGTGTCGCGAATTATGATCGCATCTCTTATATGGCAAGGCCTGCCAGCGGGTAAGTGATGATAACAACGGCTGATAACCAGAATGCGCGGCGGATAGGGTTTACTGGAACTTTCTGGAAGGTGGCGAAGATGGCAAGCGGGAGTGGCGTTAAGATCGAGACTGCTTTGTGGGAACACGGGCAGATCGGAAAGGCGCTTAAACCATCCATGGACGCTCGGCGGTAAGAATATGAATGTTTAGCGGCCAGATCGAGACTGCTTCGGGAACACGGCCAGATCGGAAAGGCGCTTAAACCATCCATGGACGCTCGGCCCACGCCGTCCATGGCGTGGGACGCTTTCCTCCTCTGCCCGTGTTCCCTTCGCCTTGAGATTGTTGATTGCTGTCAGCGTCACTCGGGTTTGGATCTGTTAGCCGTCTGAGGTTCCCAGCGCCTGCCTGGCGTATGCTCCCTGAAGCCCGCTCAACGGTAAATCCGTACCTTTCATCCACTTTTATACAGACGAAAAAAAACCTGTCTTTTCAGACAGGTTTCTTAAATATGGTCGGCGAGAGAGGATTCGAACCTCCGACCCACTGGTCCCAAACCAGTTGCGCTACCAAGCTGCGCTACTCGCCGATGGGGGCGCATGTTACTGCTACCCCCGATCAGCGTCAACCGCTTTTTATGCTTTTGCCGCCAATCGCCTGGAAAGCACGCGGTTACCGGGAATCAGCCGCCTGCTTTACCCTTTTCGACCACTATTACAGCGGTTTAGCCTGACCATTACCCGGTGCCTGACACCAGTTGTTGGCCGGGTTAATACCGCCATCTGGCGAGGTGTAACCCAGACAGCCCAGGATGGTATCGAACAGCTCAACGTGGCGATGGGTCCGGCCCACACGCTGCTGCGCCTGCAGACGCTCAAAGTTGCTGCGGTTCTGACTGTCTTCCAGATACTTATCTGACGCCCAGACCATCATCGGCACCCGGAACTGCTCAGGCGGAGCCATCTCACGCGGCGTGCCGTGCAGATGCATATTCTCGCTAATCGACTCACCATGGTCAGCGGCATAGAAGACAATCGCCTTCTTATCACGCAGCTGATCCAGCACGCTATCCAGCATGCTATCGACATACAGCACCGAGTTATCATAAGCGTTGATCAACTGCGCTTTGCTGCAGGTCTCATCCACGCCCATACACTCCGGCTGATATTTCGCGAAGCTGCGCGGATAACGCTGTGAATAGAGGTAGTGCGAACCTTTGGTGTGCAACACAATCAGATGCTTACCTTTCGGGAAACGATCCAGTGACGCTTTCATCTCCGGCACCAGCAGCATGTCATCCACCGCTTTGCCCTGATTACGCTTCTCTGAACCGATCTGCTCACGGAAGGCAAAATTGTTAGCATTGATGTTGTCGTAGAACCAGACTTCGCTCTGCATCGCAAACAGCTCAGAGGTGAAGCCCAGCTCTTTCATCACCGCAAACACATTCTGCTCTTTCAGCGTACGGCCCGGATTATCCATGGTGCCGCCTTCGCGCACGAACATGCAGCGCAGTGACAGCTTGGTCGCGGTATCACAGGACTCGCCCCGGAATGCCACCAGGTTCTTCTCTTTCGACAGCTTCGGCGTAGTGTCACGCTCATAGCCCAGCATCCCCATGTGATCCCAGCGCGTGGTTTCGCCAATCACAAACACCACATAGGTATCATCAAGCCCGGCAGGCGCGACGTAGGTAAACTTCTTCGCCGGATCCAGCAGTTCCTGGCTGTTCAGCGACTCATCCACACGGGTCCAGGCAAACAGGCCCACAGCCGCCAGCCAGTTCGAAGGAAGATAAGAGTGCGCCACCACACCGCCGTAACTCGGCAGATCGATGTTGGTGATCTCTTCGTTATGCTTCTGCAGCTTGTCGAAAAAACGAATCGGCAGCCAGACCAGCGCCACGCAGAGCAGCATGATCAGGGTGGGTTTCAGGCGCTGTCCTGGCGTACGCAGCTGTTCGTTCAGCGTCATGCTCAGCTTATTGCGCCAGATCATCAGCAGTGGCAGCGCGCTGACCAGCACCATCCACAGGATGAAATGGTAACCAATCACCTCTTTAGAGAGATCGGTGTCAGTCGTCATCACCGAAGCCACAATGCCGTAGCCAATCACCACGTTAAAAAACGCCATGTAATAGGCGGCGGCAACCGAAATCAGAACAATCAGCGTGGCCAGCACGCGATAAAACCACTTTCCTCCCAGCGACAGCAGACGCATCAGGAAGAAAGTCAGCACCACAATGGCCACTACCTCGGTGACGGCAGTCAGCCAGTTCGTAACCGTAGAGTGCCTGAGAAAACCGTCAAAACGACGATAGAAAATCGGCAAATTCAATAAGATACCGAGATAGAGCGCCAGCAAGAGCGATAACTTCTGCTGAGTCAGGGTTTTAATGTAATTCATGAAAAAAGGTGTTTCTCCGGTGTGAAGCGCTTGACCAAATCTTTTATGTGACTGCCGAAACGCGGCAGAGTTCGCTGAATAAGCGGACCGGACAAGATGAAGGAAAATTCTGAACGGATTTACAGGCTATAACGCGAGGTGGCTCAGTAAAACATGGTCGCGTTTGATAGACCAGAAAATAATCGTTGTCGACCTGATTAGCACATTTTTTGTACACATCAAACAGGAACGGCCGGGTGGGCTGTTGCAGACAGCAGCAGGAGAGTGAAAATGACAGAGGAAAAAAAGTGCGGGCCTGATAATTTCAGGCCCGCAGCACGCTTAGCGAATAATGTTCAGCGTGACATCGATGTTGTTGCGGGTGGCGTTTGAGTAAGGACAAACGATGTGTGCCGCATCAACCAGCTTCTGCGCTTCTGCTTCATCCATCTCTGGCAGATGAATGTTCAGGGTCGCTTCAATACCAAAACCATCAGGGATAGGGCCGATACCCACTTCACCTTCGATCCAGGCGTCTTTTGGCATGGTGATTTTGTCACGGCCTGCCACAAACTTCATCGCGCCCAGGAAGCAGGCAGAATAGCCCGCAGCAAACAGCTGCTCCGGGTTAGTCACTTCGCCGCCTGCACCGCCCATCTCTTTTGGCACACCCAGTTTCACGTCCAGTACACCGTCAGAAGAGGTTGCACGACCATCACGACCACCGGTTGCTTTGGCTTTGGCGCGGTAAACCACTTGTTCTAAAGACATGACATTTCTCCATTACGCTATTTAATCGCCCACTACTTATACAGCCGTAATCAGGCGGTGAGGTTTAACGGGTGCCGCGCACCCGTCAGCAATATTTATCGTGACTTATTAAGGTTATCTCGCAACCCATCCAGCTGTAATTTCAGCGCCAGCAAAGCGTCATCATCACAGGCTGTGGCACACTTGACCGCTTCAGGAATGGCTTCAGCCCTGGCCCGTAACGCCTGCCCGGCTTCGGTCAGCGTTACCGCAACCTGGCGTTCATCCTGACGGGTTCGCTGCCGGTTAATCAGGCCTGCACTTTCCAGTCGCTTCAGAAGTGGCGTTAATGTTGCCGAGTCTAAAAAAAGCTGCTCGCCAATCTCTGACACCGTGACATCATCTTTCTGCCACAACACCAGCATGACCAGATATTGAGGATAGGTGATGTCGAGCTGGCTCAGCAACTGACGATAGACTTTATTCATCGCCAGGTTGGCAGAATAAAGCGCAAAGCAGAGGTGCTGATCGACCAACAGTGGCATCGTTTTCACTTTTTTGTCATCTTGATCAGAATTCATGGTTAATAATATAGATAGCGCACTAGATAATTGCAAGCAAACTTTTTGTCAGGGGGAAAGGCATGCAGGATTCACTGGAAGAACAGGCGCGTCGCTTCGCCACCGAGGCACATGCCAGTGCCGGTCAGCGCCGCAAATATACCGATGAGCCTTATATTGTTCATCCGGCAGCGGTGGTGGAACTGGTGCGCAGCGTCAGCCATGACGACGCGTTGTTAGCGGCAGCCTGGCTGCACGATACCGTGGAAGATACCGCAACCACACAGAGTGATATCGAAACGCACTTTGGTACGCGCGTGGCAAGCCTGGTAGAGATGCTGACCAACAGCGCGCCCGCTGGGGCAAAAAATCGCACGGCCCGTAAACTGGCGCACTTCCGCCATACAGCCAGCGCCAGTCCTGAGGCTCAAACCATCAAACTGGCTGACATCATCGATAACACCCGCGCGATTGTGCGTTTTGATCCCGACTTTGCGCGGGTCTACCTGGTTGAAAAGCAGATACAGATTGAGTTGCTGAAGCAGGGAGATGCGCAGTTATGGCAGCAGGCTTCAATGATTATTGAAAGCGGACTCGCACAGTTGCGGGAGCCGCCCTATAGCGTGCCGGAGAGCTGGTTTGCCAGACAGGCGGCTAAATACAGCGAATTACGCTAATAAAAAACCCGCCAGCGGCGGGTTCTTTTCGTGATATCAGTTTATTCAAGCAACTGCCGTCCCAGATAGGGATTGGCATGTAATAACTTCATCAATTTCTGCGCCGTCGCGGAAGGACGGGTACGCCGGGCTTCCCAGCTTTTCACGGAAGAAACGCTCACGCCCATTACTTTTGCAAACTCATCAACCTGCATGCCGGTCATTTCACGCAGACGCTGCGGCTCTGGCTGGGCGGGTTGCTGACGCTGAATAAGTAACTCGGCGGCGCGATCATCACGTGTCAAAACAATCTGCTCAAGGCTGCTGAGCAATTCAAACATCGGGTCTTTTAATTCCATAGAGAACTCCTTAAAAACTCGCTATGAAGCACGTGAAAGTAGAGAGGTACGAGCCTGAAGTCAGGACTCTGAAACCGGGCCTGTTTCAGGCTGGATCCCGCAAGGGTTTATTTTTGTTATGAGAGAAACCATTACGGGACACAGCCTGCGGTGCACTGCTTTAAAGATGTCAGGTCAATGCAACAAATGCCGGGAGACTAAGTATGGATAGAGACCTGACTATTTGCCGCGCAATTTATAATTATTTTTTTAACTATGGTTTGCCGGAAAAGTTCCAGCGCCTCTAACCCGCTGAGGCAGTTGAGTTTTGTGCCTTCGGTGTGGGCAAAAAAATCAAATGGTGTTTGCTATTTATGTGGATGCCATCAAGCTTTTTGCTGGCATATTCTCATTTCTGTGAGGCAATACACCTCTTCAGGTAGTGAGTGCAAAATATACGCCAATGGTTTACTTCCTGAACACATATATTCACTGATCTTATTAAATTAAGAATAGTCCTGGTTGGGGCCTGAGGCCTGGCGCGCGGCGGCTCACAGTGCAGAGCGGGTAAATCTTTTATTCTTAACGGCGCTCTGTCGCCAGATTAATCAACAGTCGTCTTAACGAAACGGCTGGCGCCTCATGCCGGTGCAGTTACCCGGCAACTATCGACCTGATGCGCGGTAAAAGTGCAGCCCCGTGATAACGCACTGACGACGGGCAAAACCCATACCTGACCTCTGTAAGGAAAAGCGATGCGAGAAACAGATTTTAACGTCGGATACCCTTCTCATCGTGTACCGATGATGGGTCGTAATGCCGTCGCAACCTCTCAACCGCTGGCGGCGCAGGCGGGTTTACGGATGCTGCAACAGGGTGGAAACGCCGTGGATGCGGCTATCGCCACCGCCATCGCCTTAACCGTGCTGGAGCCAACCGGAAACGGCATCGGCAGCGATGCGTTTGCCATTGTCTGGGATGGCAGCGAGCTGCATGGGTTAAACGCCTCAGGCCGATCGCCAGCCGCCTGGCATCCCGAACGCTTTGCCGATTTTAGTGCGATGCCTGAAATCGGCTGGGAATCCGTCACCGTGCCAGGGGCCGTCTCGGCATGGGTCACACTGGCACAGCGCTTTGGCACCTTACCGCTGACCACCCTGGCACAACCGGGAATTGACTATGCGCGCGACGGTTTTCCGGTTTCACCGCTGATTGGTCAGCTGTGGCAGCGCGGCTATGACAAGCTGCGGGATCAACCTGGCTTTAGCGACTGCTTTGCGCCGCAGGGTCGTCCGCCCCGTGCTGGCGAGCTGTTCCGCAATCCGGCTCAGGCCCGCACCTTGCAGGAAATCGCTGAGACTCAGGGCGAAAGCTTTTACCGCGGCGCACTGGCGCAAAAGATGACAGCCTTCGCCCGTGAGCATGGCGCAGCCCTGACGCTGGAGGATTTGAAAAACCATCGTGCCGACTGGGTTACCCTGCTGTCGCGTCCGTTTGCCGGAGGATCGGTGCAGGAGCTGCCGCCGAATGGTCAGGGCATTGCGACCTTAATTGCACTTGGCATTCTGGAAGAGTGGGAAATCAACCGCTATGTACCGGATTCGCCGCAGTGGCTGCATCTCTCCATCGAAGCGATGAAACTGGCGCTGGTTGATCTGGACCGTTATGTCACCGATGAAGATCACCTCGAATTTCCGGCGGAACATCTGCTCAGCAACGACTATATTCGCCAGCGGGCAGCGTTAATTGATCCTGACAAGGCGGGAGATTTCCGCTTTGGATCGCCGCAGCAGAGCGGCACTGTGTATGTCGCCGCCGGTGATGCCAGCGGCATGATGGTCTCATTCATTCAGTCTAACTACATGGGATTTGGCTCCGGCGTGGTAGTACCCGATACCGGCATCAGCCTGCAGAACCGGGGCGCGGGCTTTTCACTCGATCCAGACCATCCCAACGTCGTGGCGGGCGGTAAGCGGCCGTTTCATACCATTATCCCGGCCTTTGCGCGGGATCAGCAGGGCCAGCCGCTGATGGCGTTTGGCGTGATGGGCGGCCCGATGCAGGCGCAGGGACACCTCCAGCTGGCGCTGCGCATTATGCTGCACCAGCAGAATCCGCAGGCCGCGATTGATGCGCCGCGCTGGCGCGTGGTGCAGGGACGCGAGGTGGTATTTGAATCAACCCTCGATCGCAATACCCTGAGCACACTGCGCCGCATGGGTCACAACGTGTTACTGGAAGATCCCCTGAGTAATTACAATTTTGGTGGCGCGCAGGCGATAGTGCGCGATCCGCAGGGCTTCTACATTGCGGCCAGTGAGAGTCGCAAAGATGGTCAGGCGGTGGTGTTTTAAGGTCGCGGCAGTGAGCGTCAGACTGCTCAGCCCCTCCTTCATCTCTGCGCGCTGAAGCCTGCGATGGCAGGGAACGCAGCACGCCCTGAGGTGCAGGCGGTCCCATTCTGTAACCGGCGTTTCAGAAAGCATCTGTTTCACAGGTGGTTTCACGTTGTGCCGTGGCTCGGGTTTGTTCTATTCTTTAGGCCATTCCTACCTGGACATCTGACAGTATCACCGACAGGAGTTGACCCTATGGCTTCAGGACTTACACGCCTTATGGCACGTGGCGGCATTATGCTCGCTGGCGCGCTGATCGTGCTGCAACTCACCGCATGCGGTGATAAAGAAGGCGAGCAGCGCAAAGCATTTATCGATTTTCTCCAGAACACTGTGATGCGCAGCGGCGAGCATCTGCCCAGCCTCAGCGAAAACCAGAAGCAGAGCTTTGGCAACTTCGCCAGCGATTACGCCATTATGTATGGCTTCTCGCAGCAGGCAAACAAAGCGGTTGAACAGGGTATGCGTCCGGTGGTGGATGAGCTTTCTGCTATTCGCGTTCCGCAGGATTATCTCAGCCGTCGTGATTCCCTGCGTCAGGCAACCAGCGCACTGGTGATCGTCACCCAGCAGATTGAAAGCGCCAAAATGCAGGCGGACAGCAGCAAGGCGACCCTGAAACAGCCGGATGACCTGAAAAAAGTCTACGACACCGCCTATAACAAAGTGGTGACGGTGCCCGCCAATCAGCTGAT
The DNA here is from genome assembly GCA_020205505.1 of Panax japonicus. Lineage (NCBI taxonomy): Eukaryota > Viridiplantae > Streptophyta > Magnoliopsida > Apiales > Araliaceae > Panax > Panax japonicus. Next base: position 2,338,877 of record JAINUV010001461.1, on the reverse strand, counting down.
TCCTCTGCTGCCAAAACTCCAGGCGCTGAGCCAGGGTGCAGTGCAGACCGGCGATTTCCTGCAAACGCAGGGAACCCGTGTCAGCTTCAATGATGGCGGCGTGCAGTTCCCGACTCAGGATCAGGCTTCGCAATATAACGCGCTGATGAGCACTTTATCCGCCAATTCGCAGGCGCTTCCTCAGGCACAGGCTGCCGTCCAGGGTGGTCTGCAGTAAACCCTCCTTACGGGCAGACGCTAATTGTCTGCCCGTTACACTTCCTTTTCTCTTCCCACCCAATCACCCGCTGAATGAAGTGTGATCTGGCGCATTTTCGACCAAAAATAGTTTGTGATCTAAGTCACAGATATATAACAAATCAACGTCAAACAAGTGTGATTCACCTCACAGATAACCGGCCACCCCGTCTAAAAATCAGCCAACTGAGCCTGAGTCACGCCTTAAAGTGTGATCAAAATCACGCTAATCACCCCTGCCCCCACCCTTAATCAGTGATGTAGATCACACTTACCCCGCATGCTACGCAGCGTCAAATTCGCGTGATAGAGTCCGCGTGCATACAGTAATACCACCGGCTTTGGGTCGGGGTGGCTAAACAAAAACAAGCGCGCTCTCCTATTGCAGCGCGTCTCAATAAGGGGTGGGTTTATGTCCTCATCAGTGAAGGTCAAAGTACAAAGCTTTGGTCGCTTTCTGAGTAATATGGTGATGCCAAACATCGGGGCGTTTATCGCCTGGGGTATCATCACCGCACTGTTTATTCCAACTGGCTGGATCCCTAACGAAACGCTGGCCAAACTGGTTGGCCCGATGATCACCTACCTGCTGCCACTGCTGATCGGTTTCACCGGTGGGCGTCTGGTGGGCGGCGATCGCGGCGGCGTGGTCGGTGCCATTACCACCATGGGTGTGATTGTCGGTGCGGATATGCCGATGTTCCTCGGTGCGATGATTGCCGGTCCGCTGGGCGGCTGGGCAATCAAGTCGTTTGACCGGGCGATTGACGGCAAAATCAAAAGCGGCTTCGAGATGCTGGTCAACAACTTCTCGGCCGGTATTATCGGGATGATACTGGCACTGCTGGCGTTCCTGGCGATCGGTCCGCTGGTAGAAGGTCTGTCACACATTCTCGCCGCGGGCGTGAATCTGATGGTGCAGAACAACCTGCTGCCACTGACCTCGATCTTCGTCGAACCCGCGAAAATCCTGTTCCTGAACAACGCCATTAACCACGGTATCTTCTCGCCGCTCGGTATCCAGCAGGCTAGTGAAGCCGGCAAATCCATTTTCTTCCTGATCGAAGCCAACCCGGGTCCGGGTATGGGCGTGCTGATGGCCTATATGTTCTTTGGTCGTGGCAGTGCTAAACAGTCTGCGGGCGGTGCGGCAATCATCCACTTCCTTGGCGGCATCCATGAGATCTACTTCCCGTATGTGCTGATGGCTCCTCGCCTGCTGCTGGCGGTTATCCTTGGCGGTATGACCGGCGTCTTCACGCTGACGGTGCTGAACGGTGGCCTGGTCTCTCCTGCCTCACCGGGTTCAATCCTGGCGGTGCTGGCAATGACGCCAAAAGGTGCCTACTTCGCGAACATCGCCGCTATCGCTGCCGCCTTCGCCGTCTCCTTCGTGGTGTCCGCTATCCTGCTGAAAACCAGCAAAGTCAAAGAAGATGACGATATCGAAGCCGCGACCCAGCGCATGCATGAGATGAAAGCGCAGTCTAAAGGCCAGAGCGGCGCGGGTGCCCCAGTTGCCAGCGATGCCATGAGCGTTGAACTGCATCATGTGCGTAAAATCATCGTCGCCTGTGATGCCGGTATGGGTTCCAGCGCGATGGGTGCGGGCGTACTGCGTAAGAAAGTGCAGGACGCCGGGCTGAGCAATGTATCGGTGACCAATACCGCGATCAATGCCCTGCCGGGTGATGTCGATCTGGTTATTACCCACCGTGACCTGACTGAACGCGCCATCCGTCAGGCTCCGCATGCGCAGCATATCTCGCTGAACAACTTCCTTGACAGCGCGCTCTACAGCACTCTGACCGAGCGTCTGGTGGCGGCTAACCGCAGCGATGTGCATCGTCAAACGGTGAATACCGCGCTCTCTGACAGCTACGATGAAGGCAACGCACACCTGTTTAAACTGGGTGCGGATAACGTCTTCCTCGGCCTGACAGCCAGTAACAAAGAGCAGGCGATTCGCTTTGCTGGCGAACAGCTGGTGAAAGGCGGTTACGTTGAGCCTGAATACGTTGAGGCGATGCTGGCGCGTGAAAAACTGACGCCGACCTACCTCGGTGAGTCGATTGCCGTGCCGCACGGTACGGTCGAAGCGAAAGATCGCGTGCTGAAAACCGGCGTGGTGTTCTGTCAGTATCCGGCAGGCGTCCTGTTCGGTGAAGAGCCGGACGATGTGGCGCGCCTGGTGATTGGTATTGCTGCCCGTAACAACGAGCACATCCAGGTGATCACCAGCCTGACCAATGCGCTGGATGATGACAGCGTGATTGAGAAGCTGGCGAACACCACCAGCGTGCAGGAAGTGCTGGATCTGCTGTCAGGTAAGCCTGCAATCGCGTAATTTATAGCAATTATTTTCCCTGGGGCGGTCATGCCCGTCCCGATTTCCTGGGGCGGGTTTGCCCGCCCCATCGTCATTTGATATGGGTCAAAAATTATGAAAGCGTTACATTTCGGAGCAGGAAACATTGGTCGCGGCTTTATCGGCAAGTTACTGGCTGATGCAGGTATCGAACTGGTTTTTGCTGATGTGAATCAGACGGTGCTGGATGCACTGAACGCGCGTCATGAGTATCCCGTTCATGTGGTTGGCGAGCAGGCCAAAACAGAAACCGTTAAAGGCGTCAGTGCGGTAAACAGCACCAGCGATGAGATCATCACCCTGGTTTCTGAAGTCGATCTCGTTACCACCGCCGTGGGCCCGCAGATTCTGGAGCGTATTGCCAGCAGTGTGGCTAAAGGCCTGGCAAAACGCAGTGACAACGGCAATACCCGCCCGCTAAATATTATCGCCTGTGAGAATATGGTGCGCGGCACCAGCCAGCTGAAACAGCATGTGCTGAAGGCGCTGCCGGAGCAGTATCACGCCTGGCTGGAGCAGCATGTCGGCTTTGTGGATTCTGCTGTCGATCGCATCGTGCCACCGTCTGAAGCGGGCAGCACCGATCCGCTGGAAGTGACCGTTGAAACCTTCAGCGAATGGATCGTCGATAAAACTCAGTTTAAAGGCGACCTGCCTGCGATTCCGGGTATGGAACTGACCGATAACCTGATGGCATTTGTTGAGCGTAAACTCTTTACCCTGAACACCGGTCACGCGATTACCGCCTATCTTGGCCAGCTGGCCGGTCACCAGACCATTCGTGACGCCATCCTCGATGAAAAAATCCGGGCCGTGGTAAAAGGGGCGATGGAAGAGAGCGGTGCGGTGCTGATTAAGCGCTACGGTTTTGAGGCGGATAAACATGCGGCCTACATCCAGAAAATTCTTGGCCGTTTTGAAAACCCCTATCTGAAAGATGATGTTGAGCGTGTGGGTCGTCAGCCGCTGCGTAAACTCAGCGCGGGCGATCGCCTGATCAAGCCGACGCTGGGCACGCTGGAGTATGGTTTACCGCACGCCAGCCTGGTGCAGGGAATTGCCGCCGCGATGCACTATCGCAGCGACCAGGACCCACAGGCGCAGGAGCTGGCCACGCTGCTGGCAGAAAAAGGCCCACAGGCGACGCTGGCTGAGGTTTCAGGGCTGGCTGCTGACAGCGAAGTGGTGGCTTCGGTGGTGAGCGCCTGGCACGCTATGGCATAATGCGCGCGTGTTAGTGACGCAAGCCGGGCGCAGTTCGCCTGCGCCCAACGGCGGTATTGAACCCATGCAGGCAATAATGGAAGAGAAGCAGGCTTTTGAAAACCGGGTGCTTGAGCGCCTGAACGCCGGTCGTTCGGTGAGAAGCTTTCTGATCGCCGCCGTTGAGCTATTGGCTGAAGCCGTCAATCTGCTGGTGCTGCAGGTGTTCCGTAAAGATGACTACGCGGTGAAATATGCCGTAGAACCGCTGCTACTGGGCGATGGTCCTTTGGGCGAACTCTCGGTTCGTCTGAAGCTGATTTACGGTCTTGGCGTTATCAGCCGGCACGAATATGAAGATGGTGAACTGCTGCTGGCGCTGCGCGAAGAGCTGAATCACGACAGCGGTGATTATCGTTTTACCGACGATGAGATCCTTGGCCCGTTTGGTGAACTGCACTGCGTCACCGCCTGGCCGCCCGCACCGGTGTTTCACACCGAAGATGCAGAGCTGCGCAGCATGCAGCAGCAGCGCTATCTGCAGATGGTGCGATCCACCATGGTCCTGTCGCTAACCGAGCTGATCGCCCGCATCAGTATGAAGCAGGCGTTTAAAAAGTCCGGCAGCTAATCCTGTCAGGCGCCATCACGGCGCCTTTTTCGTCTTAACCTGAGCGGGAATATGCGCCAGATTTGGTGTATCCTTGGCCTGTTTTCCTCAACGAGTTGTTGTCATGAAAGAGCAAGAAAAGAACGAAATCAAACTTCTCAGCGATAAGCTGGACGCATTGAACCGCAAAGAGCCGCAGTTACTGGAATCGGGTGATGTCGAGAAACTGGGCGCGTTGCTGAAAGAGAAAGAAGCGCTGGTCATTGAGATTGAGCGTCTGCGCGGTCAGCGGGTTGAAAAACTCAGTGCCGAGGCGCAGAAGCTGCAAAAAATGGGCTTCAGCCGCGAAATTACCAAGAAAGAGCAGGCAAATCTGGGCGCGCTGAAGAAAAGCGTGCGCGGCCTGGTCGTGGTGCATCCAATGACCGCGCTGGGACGTGAGATGGGGCTGACAGCAATGACCGGCTTCGCCAAAACCGCATTCTGACGGGTCGATCAGGCAGCAGCCTGATCGACATCGGCTTTGCGTTCGCCGGCGGCGGCATAGACCTGCTCCGCCAGCGCATCCAGCAATTCATAGCGGCGACGATATTCAGCCCGCTTCTTACTGGCAATCTCCTCCAGCGTTTTGCGCGGCAGGCTCAGCGGCAGGATAAACATCCCATCCCTGCGCGCCTCGCCACTCAGCGACAACCAGAATTCACTGTAGCTGGCAAAGAACTTATCCCCCTTGCTGTGGCGATAACGCAGGCTGCGGAAGACATGGGTCTCATCGCCTACCGCCAGAATATTCTCCACGCCGCACTGTTTCGCAACAATAAACACCGCTTCCATTAACAGGCGTTTCGGAAAGAGACCCTGCGCCGCTTTGGTCGCCTCGCGGATCACCTCATTATTGATATGTTTTCGCGGACCCTGTAATCCGCCAATTAATAATGTGCGCTGGTTATTTTCATTGAGAATTGAAAATGAAAGTGAAGCAATAATTTCGTCGTTATAACGTAATACCAGCGTCACTTCCCCTTCCCGATCGAAATAACCGGAACTGCAGGAAAGTAAAAAGGATTCGCCATTTTTACCGGTCAGCGTAGCCAGCGGATTATCCGTGGCGCTTTGCAGCAGCTGACGCAGCGCAGGGTTTTCCAGATTATTCATCAGGCTGTAATGATCAAGTATCGCCTGCGCGCGCGCAGCAATGCTCAACCCTGAGCGCAGATAGGGCCGGTGCAGCTTGGCTGGCAGCAATCCCTGGGTACTCATCAACAGAGGGAGTTGCGGTAAATGCGACAGCTCATCCAGATAACGCAGCGTAGTCAGCGGCGATATTAAGGTTCTTAACACAAATTTCAGCCGGAAACGTTTACTTATCCAGAGTTTATTCGGAACGTATTTTCCGCTAATTAACTGAAAAAAAAGCGATGCAGAAGAATCGGTCGTGGTTTCATGAGTAGTTATAATTGACATAGTCATCGACACACAGTGAGCAGGAATGTCACTGAGCATAAGACAACGAGTATCAACGGCGTGTTAATGTGGCAGAAGGTTAAAAGCGCGGCGGTTAAAAAGCGAGATCCGTTTATTATTGGTTTAACCTGGGACAACAGAATTTAAAGATAAAAAAAACCGGCGAAATAAATTCCACCGGTTTATCGTTATCACGTTAACACTGGGTTAACTTACTGGGCAGCTGCGAAGCGGGCTGCTGCTTCGTCCCAGTTGACCACATTCCAGAATGCTTTGATGTAATCAGGACGTTTGTTCTGATACTTCAGGTAGTAGGCGTGTTCCCACACGTCCAGACCGATGATTGGGAAGCCAGAAACGCCAGCAACTGCTTCACCCATCAGCGGGTTGTCCTGGTTTGCGGTAGAGACCACAGCCAGTTTGTCGCCTTTTTTAACCAGCCACGCCCAGCCTGAGCCGAAACGGGTCGCAGCCGCTTTCTCGAACTCTTCCTGGAATTTTTCCACGCTACCGAAATCTTTCTCGATAGCCGCTTTCAGGTCGCCCTGCAGCGTGGTGCCGGTTTTCAGGCCTTTCCAGAACAGGCTGTGGTTAGCGTGGCCGCCTGCGTTGTTACGCAGTGGGCCTTTTTTGTCTGCTGGCAGCTGATCCAGTTTGGTGATCAGCTCTTCTACCGGCAGATTGGCAAATTCAGTGCCTTCCAGCGCCGCGTTAGCGTTGTTCACGTAGGTCTGGTGATGTTTGGTGTGATGGATTTCCATCGTCTGCTTGTCGAAATGCGGTTCCAGTGCGTCGTATGCGTAAGGCAGGGATGGCAGTGAATAACTCATGTTCTTCCTCTCCATTTAGTTTGAGCAGCACGACGAATTCGGGACGTGCCGCGTAAGCAGTCGAATCATTATAGTTAAATTCATGTAGCGTAAAAGGGTAATCAATGCCCTATTAACCATAAGGATTTGAGAAATCTGGCAAAAGCAACCCGTTGTTTTTACAGCATGCTGCTGCGGACTCCGCCTTTTCAGCTTTATCAGACAGGGAGAGCGCCGCCCTCTGCCAGCACCACCAGCAGGCACTCATCCCGCCCGAACGCCGCACCTGCCCTGCCCTGCGCGTTACCTGCCCAGTTCGCGCAGCCCGCTGTCGAGCGCGCCGACCAGCCAGTCGATATCCCCTTCCTGGAACGCCAGTGGCGGACGCAGTTTCAGCACATTCCCATACGGGCCGGCGACCGAGGTCAGCACGCGATGTTCACGCAGCTTCTCGATTAAATCCAGCGCCAGCGTTTTGTCCGGCGTTTTGCTGTGACGATCGGTGACCAGTTCAAAGCCGATAAACAGTCCCGCACCGCGCACATCCCCCACGCACTCATAGCGATCCATCAGGGTTCGTAGCTCCGCCAGCAGCTTCGCGCCGACCACGCGGCTGTGTTCCTGTAACCCCTCTTCGGTGATCACTTTCAGAACCGCCTGCGCCGCCGCCATCGCGACCGGATTACCACCAAAGGTATTGAAGTAGGGGATTGAGTCGCTGAAGGCGGCCAGCACTTCACTTTTTGCCAGCAGGCCGGAAACCGGAATGCCGTTGCCCATTGGCTTGCCGGTGGTAATGATGTCAGGCACCACATCGTGGCGGCCAAAGCCCCAGAACGCGTCGCCGGTACGGCCAAAACCAGGCTGCACTTCATCGGCAATAAAGATGCCGCCGTTGGCATGCACCACCTCGACCGCTTTTTTCAGGAAGCCGCGCGGATCGGGCAACACGCCGTCCGAGGAGAAGATTGAGTCCGCCAGGAATCCGGCAAATTTAATGCCGTGCGCCGCCATATCATCAATCTGCTGCTGAATCTGGTCAGCGAACCAGTCGCCCAGGTCAGGCGCGTCCACACGATACGCATCCGGTGGCATCACCAGCCGCGTGGTGGGCGCCAGCGGCTGTCCACTGCCCAGCGCCGGAGAAGCGCCGGATGTCAGCTCACTGGTGCCGTGATAGGCCTCTTTACTGACAATAATTCCGCTGCCGCCGCTAAAGGCGCGCGCCACGCGAATCGCCAGGTCGTTAGCTTCCGATCCGGTGCACATATACATCGCGCGATCGATCGCCTCGGGCGTGGTCGCCAGCAGCGCTTCGCTGTAGTCCAGAATATTTTCATGCAGGTAACGGGTGTGGGTGTTCAGCATTTTCATCTGCTGCGTCACCGCCTCAGTCACGGCCGGATGACAGTGCCCGATGCTCGCCACGTTGTTGTAGACGTCGAGATATTTATCGCCCGCCGCATCCCACAGATATTGTCCTTCACCCCGCACCAGATGCACCGGTTTGCGATAGAACAGGCGATAAGATTCGCCAAGCACTTTGCTGCGTTTATCGGTCAGTTTGCGCGTCTCGCTGTCGAGTGCATCGGCATGTTCGGCGCGGAAACTGTTGGTATCCATAATGGTGGAACGCGTGGCCATAATGACTCCCGTTACAAGGATGAAGGAGGAAGAGCTGACGCCTTTATCATGCCTGCCTGAATCTAAAATGCAACCAAATACACAAATGCAATAAAATACACATGACGCGGGCAGATGGCCACGCTAAGCTTGCTCCCTGATTCAGACGGAATCTTTCGCTTCACTGGCGTATCATCCGTGATCTTCGCGCTTTAAAAGGAAACCTCTATGCTGCAGGAAACGCGCCTTCATCGCATCCGTGCCTTACTGACCCGGCTTAACCAGGTGAGTACCGAGCGCATTATCAGGGAGCTGGGGGTCTCACGCGAAACCGCGCGCCGCGATATCATTGAGCTGGAAGCGCTGGGTCTGGCGCGCCGCGTTCACGGCGGGCTGGTGGCGATTGAAACGCGGGCTGAACCGCCGCTGACGGAACGCCGCAGTACCCAGACCCGGGAGAAGCGCGCCATCGCCCGCGCCGCTGCGCAGTTGCTGCAGCCCGGACAAACGCTGTTTCTGGATGCGGGCAGCACCACCACGCTGCTGGCAGAGGAGTTGCACGCCCTTTCCGGCCTGACGATTGTGACCAACAGCCTGCAGGCCGCGCTGGCGCTGAGCGCCGGAGAAGAAGATCAGCCGCTGAATAATCAGATCATTTTGCTGGGCGGGATGATGTCGGCGGGTGCGCAACAGACGCGTGGCGAAATTACCGTGGGTGAGATTATCCGCTATCGCGCCGATGTGGCGCTGCTGTCACCGGTCGGCATTGAGGCGGGTTGCGGTGCCAGCAGTTTTCATCCGCACGAAGCGGCCATCGCCAGGGCGATGGTGCAGCAATCCACTTCCTGCTATCTGCTGGCCGATCACACTAAACTGGGCGTAGTCAGCCGCACGGTTTACGCGCCGTCACCGGCGATTAACCTGCTGATTACGGATAGTGGCGGCGACAACAGTGCCGCCCTTGAGGCGTTGCAGCAGACGCTGCCAGAGGTGATGGTGGTTTAACGCAGTCGCTGAGGATGGCTGTAAACCGTAGCGCGTCCAGGTTTACTGAATCCGACCAGCGTCAGATTGCAGCGCTCAGCCACCTCAACCGCCAGGCGGGTCGCTGCCGAGACTGCGAACAGGATCTCAACCCCGCACATGGCGGACTTCTGCACCATCTCATAGCTGGCACGGCTGGAGACCAGCACCGCGCCTGGTCCCCACTCAGCCTGGCTGCGATAGCCCAGCAGCTTATCCAGTGCCACATGGCGACCCACATCTTCGCAGCCACCGGCCAGCTGACCATCGGGCTGGATCCACGCGGCAGCATGGGTGCAACCGGTTTTCTGTCCGACCGGCTGATACGCTTTCAGCTGGCCCAGCGCCCGATCCAGCTGATCCAGCGCAAAGGTCTGAGTAAACGGCAGCGGGGAGAGCGGCTTGCCAATCTGGTCCAGCTGTTCAACGCCACACACGCCGCAGCCGGTACGACCTGCCAGCGCACGACGCTGCTCTTTCAGCGCCATAAAACGGCGGCTGGAAAGCTCAATCTGAACCTCAATGCCGTGACAGCCCGGCACGATGTCCATGCCGAAAATGTCGTCTGGCGCGTCGATAATGCCCTCTGACAGCGAAAAACCCAGCGCAAACGCCTCCAGATCTTTGGGCGTGGTCATCATCACCACGTGAGAGATGCCGTTGTAAACCAGCGCCACCGGCACCTCGTCCGCCAGCCAGTCAGACTCTGCTGCGGTCAAATCGGCACGCTGCCATACCTGCGTTCTGCTGACGCCGGCCTGAATTGTTAAATCTTCGCCTGAGTCAGGCTGAATAGCTTTCAAAAAGTACGACCTGTTGTTAATAAATAATGAAATGCGACAGTCAGTACGGCTGCACAGCGGTGATCAGACGCAGACTAATTTTGCCTTCTGGCCCGGTGCGGCGCAAATAAACAGCGGGGCAATTCATGCGGTTTTCTCACCGGGAAAGGCGCAGCCACGCCTGCTGGCGGGCAGAATGAGAATGGGTATCTTTCAGGCTTTAACATCGGTAAGCATAAAACAACAGTAATTATCTGCCGCTACGGGAAATCTGCTTGCGCCGGGAATTGGTTGCCGAGGATTTTTAACAAAATTTAGAAAAAGAATTACTAATGACTAACCTGTTGACCCTGGTCAACTTACAGGCAGATAGGGCTGCTATTTTGCAAGGCTTCGCAATGGAGCCAATAAAGAAGAACGATAAAATGCAAATTAACAGACGGAGTTTTTTCAAAATCTGTGCTGGCGGGTTGGCGGGCACCAGCGCGGCGTTACTCGGTTTTGCCCCCACCACAGCCTTAGCCAGCGTCAGAGAGTTCAAACTCATTCGCGCCAGAGAGACACGTAATAACTGCACCTACTGCTCAGTCGGCTGCGGCATGCTGATTTACAGCCTGGGTGATGGCGCTAAAAATGCCCGCGCCTCGATTTACCATATTGAAGGCGATCCTGACCATCCGGTCAGTCGCGGATCGCTCTGCCCCAAAGGCGCGGGCGTGCTCGACTTTATTCACAGTGAACAGCGACTGAAATACCCGGAATACCGCGCGCCAGGCTCGGATAAATGGCAGCGCATCAGCTGGGATGAGGCATTTGACCGCATAGCCCGCCTGATGAAGCAGGATCGCGATGCCAATTTCCAGGCCACCAACGCCGCTGGCGTGACGGTAAACCGCTGGCCGACCACCGCCATGCTCTGCTCTTCCGCCGCCAGTAATGAAACCGGCCTGCTCGATCAGAAATTTGCCCGCTCGCTGGGCATTCTGGCGCTGGAAAACCAGGCGCGCCTGTGTCACGGCCCGACCGTGGCCGCGCTGGCCCCCAGCTTTGGTCGTGGTGCAATGACCAATAACTGGAACGACATCAAAAACGCCAATGTGGTGATGATCATGGGCGGCAACCCCGCCGAGGCGCATCCGGTTGGCTTTAAATGGGTGATTGAAGCCAAAACCCATAACAATGCGCAGGTTATCGTGGTTGATCCACGCTTTAACCGCTCTGCGGCGGTCGCCGATCTCTACGCGCCACTGCGTGCCGGCAGCGACGTGGTTTTCCTGATGGGGGTGATCAACTATCTGCTGCAACACAATCAGATTCAGCAGGAGTATGTTCGCGCCTTCACCAATGCCGCCCTGATTGTCAGCGAAGGCTTCAGCTTCAGCGACGGTTTGTTCAGCGGTTACGATGCTGAAACCCGTCAGTACGATCGTCAGAGCTGGCACTATGAGCTGGATGAAAACGGCCATGCGAAACGCGATGAGAGCTTCACTCACCCACGCTGCGTGCTGAACCTGCTGAAAACCCATGCCAGCCGTTACACCCCGGAAATGGTGACGCGCCTGTGCGGCACTTCGCAGGAATCCTTTATTGCGGTATGCAGGCAGCTGGCCTCCACCTGTGTGCCGAATCGCACCGCGACTATTCTCTATGCGCTGGGCTGGACTCATCACACCAACGGTTCGCAGATTATCCGCACGGCGGCGATGATTCAGCTGCTGCTGGGTAATATCGGGATGCCAGGCGGCGGTATTAACGCGCTGCGCGGGCACTCCAACGTGCAGGGCTACACCGATCTCGGCCTGCTGGCGCAGAGTCTGCCGGGCTATCTGCCACTGCCCTCCGAGAAGATGACCACCCTGGCAACCTACCTGCAGCAGGCCACGCCGGTTGCGACACTGCCGGATCAGGTCAACTACTGGCAGAACACCGACAAATTTTTCGTCAGCCTGATGAAGAGTTTCTATGGCGATAAAGCCACCGCAGAAAACCAGTGGGGCTACGACTGGCTGCCGAAGTGGGATAAGAGCTACGACTGCATGGCGCAGGCGGAGATGATGGAACAGGGCGCGCTCAATGGTTGCCTGATTCAGGGCTTCAACCTGCTGGCCGCCTTCCCGGACAAAAATAAAGCGGTCCGGGCACTGTCCCGCCTCAAATATATGGTGGTGATCGATCCGCTTCGCACCGAAACCGCCAGCTTCTGGCAGCATCACGACGAGTTCAACGATGTCGATCCGTCGAAAATCCAGACCGAAGTATTCCGTCTGCCCTCTTCCTGCTTCGCTGAAGAGTCGGGATCGGTGGCGAACTCGTCGCGCTGGCTGCAGTGGCACTGGGCGGCCGCGGAGCCGCCCGCTGAAGCGCTGCACGACGGTAAAATCCTCGGCAATCTGTTCATGCGTCTGCGCGCGCTCTATCGCCTGGGAGGCGGAGCAAACCCAGAGCCGCTGATGGCAATGCGCTGGGACTACCGCGATCCATCGAATCCTGAGCCGGAAGAGGTGGCGCAGGAGAACAATGGTCAGGCGCTGGCCGACATTTACGACGCCAGCGGCAAGCTGTTGCTGAAAAAAGGCCAGCAGCTCAACGGCTTCTCAGAGCTGCGTAACGACGGCACCACCGCCAGCGCCTGCTGGATCTACAGCGGCAGCTGGACGCCGGAAGGCAACCAGATGGCACGACGCGACAACGCCGACCCATCGGGGCTGGGCGCGGTCTCCGGCTGGGCCTGGGCGTGGCCGGCTAACCGCCGCATTCTCTACAACCGCGCCTCCGCGGATGCGCAGGGTAAAGCCTGGGATCCGAATCGCCGCCTGATTGAGTGGGATGGCACTCGCTGGCACGGCATTGACGTGCCGGATTATCCGGTAACGCTGTCGCCGCAGCAGCAGGCCGGTCCGTTTATCATGCAGCCCGATGGTCTTGGCCACCTGTTTGCGCTCGATAAGATGGCCGACGGCCCCTTCCCGGAACATTACGAACCGATGGAAAGCCCGCTCGCCGACAATCCTATGAATCCGCAGCAGCGTCATAGTCCGGTCGTTCGACTGTTCAGCAGCGACGCCGCGCAACTGGGCGAGGCCGCTGACTATCCCTGCGTCGCCACCACCTATTCCATCACCGAACTGTTCCGGCACTGGACCAAACATGCCCTGCTGAACGCGATTGCGCAGCCGGAGCAGTTTGTTGAAATCGGCACCGAACTGGCAGAGGAGAAAGGCATCAAGGCCGGAGACAGCGTCAAAGTCTCGTCGCGCCGCGGCTATATCAAAGCCAAAGCGGTGGTAACACGTCGTCTGCAGCGTCTGATGATTGACGGCAAGCCGGTTGATACCGTGGGTATTCCCTGTCACTGGGGCTTTGAAGGCACCACGCGTAAAGGCTTCCTCGCCAATACGCTGACGCCGTCGGTTGGCGATGCCAACTCGCAGACCCCGGAGTACAAGGGATTTTTAGTGAAAGTGGAAAAAGCGTAACGGTAGATGACAATGGCTTATCAATCACAAGATATTATCCGTCGCTCAGCGACCAACGGCTTTACCCCACCGCCACAGGCGCGCGATCACCAGCGTGAAGTTGCGAAGCTAATTGACGTCACCACCTGTATTGGCTGCAAAGGCTGTCAGGTCGCCTGCTCCGAATGGAACGACATCCGCGATGAAGTCGGTCATAACATCGGGGTCTATGACAACCCTACCGATTTGACCGCCAAATCCTGGACGGTGATGCGCTTCTCGGAAGTTGAAGAGAACGGCAAGCTGGCCTGGCTGATTCGCAAAGATGGCTGCATGCACTGCGCCGATCCCGGCTGCCTGAAAGCCTGTCCGTCGGCAGGTGCCATTATTCAGTACGCCAACGGCATCGTCGATTTCCAGTCTGAGCAGTGTATCGGTTGCGGCTACTGCATTGCGGGTTGCCCGTTCAACGTGCCGCGGCTCAACAAAGAGGATAACCGCGCCTACAAATGCACCCTGTGCGTGGATCGCGTCAGCGTCGGCCAGGAGCCTGCCTGTGTGAAGACCTGTCCGACCGGTGCCATTCATTTCGGCAGCAAAAGCGACATGCTGACGCTGGCGGAGGAACGCGTGGCGGAGCTGAAGTCGCGCGGGTTTGCGCAGGCTGGCCTCTACAACCCGGAAGGCGTGGGCGGCACCCACGTGATGTATGTGCTGCATCATGCCGACAAGCCTCAGCTCTATCACGGGCTGCCTGCTAACCCGGGCATCAGCCCGACGGTGACCTTCTGGAAGGGGATCTGGAAACCGCTGGCGGCGGTGGGTTTTGCCGCTACGTTCGCCGCCTCTATTTTTCACTATGTTGGCGTTGGCCCGAATCGCGTCACTGAAGAGCACGACGACAACGACGATCACCCTGAGGAGCGCAAATAATGAAAAAGCCCGATCATCTGGTGCGTTACCGCGCACCCGAACGCATCAATCACTGGATTGTCGCGATTTGCTTTGTCATGGCCGCGTTAAGCGGATTAGGGTTTTTCTTTCCGTCGTTCAACTGGCTGATGCAGATATTTGGCACACCACAGCTGGCGCGTATCCTGCATCCTTTTGTCGGTGTGGTGATGTTCGTTGCTTTTATGCTGATGTTTTTGCGTTACTGGAAACACAACCTGATTAATCGCGATGACCTTTACTGGGCCAGAAACATTCACCGGATTGCGCTGAATGAAGAGGTGGGTGATACCGGTAAATATAACTTTGGTCAGAAGTGTGTGTTCTGGGCTGCTATTATCAGCTTAGTGTTGCTGCTTGCCAGTGGCATCGTGATCTGGCGACCTTACTTTGCCGATGCCTTCGCCATTCCGCTGATTCGTCTGGCGTTGGTGGTGCATTCGGTGTCAGCGGTGGCGCTGATCATCGTCATTATGGTGCACATTTATGCTGCGTTGTGGGTCAAAGGCACACTGACCGCGATGGTGGAAGGCTGGGTCAGCGCCGAATGGGCCAGGCAGCACCATCCTCGCTGGTATCGTGAGCAGCGTAATCCGCCAATAAAACAGGAAAAACGCCCCTGATGAGTATTCGCATAATCCCGCAAGATCAGCTGGAGAAAGGCGAAAAGACAACGGCGGAGATGATTCCGCCGTTACTTTTTCCACGGCTGAAAAATTTATACAGCCGTCGTGCTGCGCGACTGCGTGACCTGGCGGCGAAAAACCCACTCGGCGACTACCTGCGCTTTGCGGCGGTGATCGCTGAAGCGCAGGAGATTGTGCTGTATGACCATCCGCTGCACATCGACCTGCATGCCCGCCTGACGCAGAGCGCCAGCGAGGGCAAGCCGCCGCTGAATATTCATACCCTGCCGCGCGATCCCCACTGGCAGCGACTGCTGCATTCACTGATTGCCGAGCTGAAGCCAGAGATGAGCGGTCAGGCACTGGCGGTGCTGGAGAATCTGGAGAAGGCGTCCGCCACCGAGCTGGAGACGCTGGCCAGCGCGCTGTTTACCGGCGAGTATGCGCTGGTCAGCAGCGACAAAGCACCCTTTATCTGGGCGGCGCTTTCGCTCTACTGGGCGCAGATGGCGGCCCTGATCCCAGGCAAAGCACGCGCTGAGATGGGCGATCAGCGTCAGTTCTGTCCGGTCTGCGCCAGTATGCCAGTCGCCAGCGTGGTGCATATGGGCAGTCATGAAGGCGCGCGCTATCTGCACTGTAATCTGTGCGAAAGTGAATGGCATGTGGTGCGCAGCAAATGTACCCAGTGCGAACAGTCCCGTGATCTGCACTACTGGTCGATCGACAGCGAACGGGCGGCGGTGAAAGCAGAGAGCTGTGGCGACTGCGGCACTTACCTGAAGATGCTCTATCAGGAGAAAGATCCGGCCATTGAACCGGTGGCAGATGACCTGGCATCGCTGATACTGGATGCCAAAATGGAGCAGGAAGGCTTCGCACGCAGCAGTCTCAATCCCTTTATGTTTCCTGGCGAATAGTCACTGACTCTGGAGAACCCGATGAAACTGATTGGCAGCTATACCAGCCCGTTTGTGCGTAAGATTTCGATTATCATGCTGGAAAAAGGCATTATTTTTGAATTCGTTAACGCATCGCCTTACAGCGATGACAGCCATGTGCCGCACTACAATCCGCTGGGCAAAGTCCCGGCGCTGGTCGCTGACGATAAGCAAATCTGGTTCGATTCCAGCATCATTGCGGAGTTTCTGGAACTACGTGGCGTGGAGCCTGCTCTGCTGCCTGCCGATCCGCTTGAATCGCTTAACATCCGTCAGCTGGAGAAGCTGGCGGATGGCGTCAGCGATGCCGCGCTGGTGATCGTGCGCGAGCAAATGCGTCCGGGGGATTTGCAGTCGGAAGAGGTGCTGCTGCGCAATCGTGAAAAGATTCAGCGCAGCCTCGACATGCTGGAAGCGAAGGCGGCAGAGGGGAAATGGCTTAACAACGGCCAGCTCAATCTGGCGGATATCGCCACCGGTTGCATGATCGGCTACCTCAATTTCCGCCGCGTAGTGCCGAACTGGTGTGTTGAACGACCGGCGCTGGTGAAGCTGGCGGAAACGCTGTTTCAGCGCGAGAGCTTTGCGAGGACAACGCCGCCTGCGGCGTGATGGTGTGCTGAGCCAGAACCATTAAGAAGGACAATGGTGTCTGGCTCCATGTCAAGGTAATGACTTCATTAAGAGCAGCAGAAATCTGGAGCCAGGCTATAGATCAGTAAAAGCCCACGAATATTAATTTTACTGGATTATCTTCATTCCTGCCTCTGGACTTTCCGCTCGGAAATTTTAACTATCACTCAGTTAACCCGGATTTATAAAAATAATAATTAATGCGTATAGTTGTTTTAAAATTAATCATAAGTGAACTTATAATTTATAATGTAAGACCCTATTTTATTAGTATGAGCCGTCACCCATATTTTAGTCATACCTTGCTTCCTGTCATTGTATAAATTCGTACGATTTGTACAAAGTTGAAGCCATCTTTTTGTGTGAGCATCTTTAATCCACAAACCAGCTTCACAATGGCTATATTTCCCAACTGCCGGACCTGGAAACGTAACCTCGTATTCAGACTCATACTGAACAATGTTACCAGGAGCGATATAAACATAGACACTGTAACAATTTAGAATGCATATAAGACCAATAGAAAAGCCACATCCAAAAGCTTTCAGTACATAGATAGCTGATTCACCAACTGGTCTAAAATAAACAACTCGCCCCGAAAAAACAAGACCTACTATTGATGCAACAGTAATGTATGTTGTCCACTCGGGAACACTCTTCATTAATACAACACGACTTGCGACGCCAGTTGACCACATCAGATACCATAGCCATGCTGCGAATATGATGAAAAAAACGGAGAGTAATAAATAGCGTTTAACATTGCCTTTTTCATAGCCAGAAAAAAAACGGCTTCCATGCATTTTAATCTTTCCTTATATAACACTAAAACTTATTTTAACTTCTGGTTGTTAGTGAGCTATCTTCTCATAAATATACTTTCAAACAATTCAATTTGCTAATGGAATTAGCGAAAACTCACTTTCACTTTGCTAGTTGACTATAGGTTTTAGAGCGTATTTTTATTATACTTCGTCACTGACACCGTCCGGTACGCCTGTCAGCGCCGAGTTGCAAGAAGCATAAGAGGTTACCGTACCCAGCAACGCGCCCCTATCGCCTGTACTTCCGAATAGTCTTCCGTCAGCTTATTTATCTGCGTTGCCAAGCAAACTGCATCCGTATCGCTTACCACCTGCGCCAGGTTCTTACCCGTCAGCCCCTTCACCGACACCGTCTGGCGGAAACACTGTTTCAGCGTGAAAGCTTTGCAAGGACGACGCCGCCTGCGGCGTGATGGTGTGCTGTAGATGGCAGGTGAAAAATTAAAAGGTGCGGTTTGGGGGCTAATTGTCTAATTCAGCTCTGAAGCGTGCCGTTCTGTCTGACGACGTTCTTATGCCTGACAATCTGATGCTGGATGAACAGGCTAACTATCTTTGATAGCGGCCTGATATTTTCCGGGATGTATGAAGTACTCGCAGGATGCAAACGCCATCTGTTTCGGCAACATAGATGATGATGAACGGAAAGCGTGGCACCACCAGTTTATATTGTTTTTCTGTGCCGACTTTTGTTCCGGCCCGCGGGTTTTCGCTAAGCAGACTGGCCATATGGGTAAACTTATCGTCTGTTGCACTGGCTACCAGCAGGCCAGCCTCACGATACAGATAACGAAATATCGTCTCCCTGTCTGCCTGCGCCTGTTTTTCCCATTGAACGGCTGATATCACAACGTTCCCCGCGCGGCCTGCGCTTTCAGTTCTTCCATGCGGGCATTCATTTCATCGTTACTGATGAACTCGCTATCACCGGCTTCATAACGACTGAATGCCGCCGTGATTTGCTCTTCCAGCCATGCATCATGTTGGCCATCCTGATATTGCCGCTCTTCAGCAGCCAGCTCTTCCGCTCGCTGACGCATAACCTCTGTCAGCGTCATCTTCTGGCGCTCTGCTGCCCGCATCGCCAGCCGTTTAACGTCCTCATCAATCCTGAAGTGGATAGTACTCATAACCTGACTCTCGCGTGGTGTCATTTGTGGTGTCATCATGCCTGTCATCCTTTTCCCTGTCATCATCATTTCACTCTTATGCGATGCCGGAAATCGCCATACCCATATAAACAAATGGCCGGCTGCAGATGCTGAAGAGAGTATTGGGAAGAGGATGTTAACGAAATAGTAAATGGAAAAAACAATCCGTTTTTCAGAGACGACTCGCAGTTTATTACTTAGCTTTCAGCGAGTTTACAAAGCGGGCGGTGTATATTTGAACAGGAGAAAACAGAAAAGGAAGAACGTAACGAGAGATTTTTAGCGCGAGCTGAAGGTGGTGGAACACCAACAGCCCGCTGACCACAACTAACTGAACTGGAGTTAATTATGGCTAGAGCTGATTCTACGTCAGAACCCGCTGTACCCCAAGCACGCAAAAGCATCGTTGGTTACCGCCCCAACGGTGGCAGACCGAATCCATTACCCCAACTGACCATCAAAGGACGATGGCTGGAACAGTGGGGATTTATCAAAGGCCAGCCGATCAGCATCATCGCCGAAAAGGGCCAGCTGATTATCCGCATCGCGACCGTCAGGGAGGATGATTTATGAATAACAGCCTTATCCAAGGGTCGGTGCCGGAGCTGAACATCGCGGGCACTCAGCTTGACGCGCTCGGCTTCACCATCGACACGCCGATCCGTCTGGTGCTGCGCGATAACAAGATTTCGGTAACAACCGTGATCGATGAAGCTGAGTGGAAAGTACTCTGTGAAGCCAGCCAGCAGAGGCAGGATTTAGGTGCAGAATGGGTGCGGGAGAACGGTGAGCTGGTTATCGGCGGCGACTGGCTGACCGGCTTTGATATCACTGAGGTGGAACAGCTGGAGATTACCGCTGAACCCGGTGTGATTCGGTTGCAGCGGCGGTAAGCGGGAAGGATTTAGGGATTAAAAGCAAAATCCCGGCTCACTGGCCGGGATTTAACGTTTAAGGCTGATAATCTTCATATTCCCAGGCAAATACGCGGGAGAGTTTATGCGCTATCTCCATCCAGTCTCTCCCTTCGCACTGGTCGATATAATCCGTAATGGTTTTGGTGATCTCATCCAGATCGTATTTACGCACCAGAAGCGTATGGCGCATCAATTCTGGTAGCCAGTGGTGTTTGCAGAGCCATTCTGGGGTACAGACATAAACCTCAAAATGATTTATTCCTTTTTCTTCTGATGGCCCTATACATAAATGGGCTAAAAATTGAAAACAATCATCTTCTTCAGGTTCATAACTTGATAAATCAAACCAATCACAACCAATACTTCTCAGAGATGCTTTCATTTATTTTCCCCTGAAATATTCAAGTGACCGTTACCAGTTTTATCCATTTTTCCTGTTTCAATATTTTTTGTATAACTTTCAAAGTTAGCCTGAGTTCCCGTTGGATTTAATGAATCCGGAGCATTTGGCTTTTCTTTAGGGGATCTATAAATTCTGGTTCCATCAGCACTGACTAATCCTGTGCCATCACTTGTTGGTCTGGCTCCGTCTCCCACCCAAATTTTACCCAGCCGATCAGCTTCCTCTTTAGTGCCAGTACCAACACCATAGTTCAGCTTTCCATTGTCACCTTTGACAACCGCCGCCAGTCTGGGATCCTGCTTCGCGATATTATTCAGATTTTGCTGGATCAGATCTTCTTTCAGTTTTGGATAGGTAGCTGAACTATAGGCCGATATTTCATCACTTGCTTTATTAATCAGCTTCGACGCTTCAGCCACGTCCCCTTTCTTCAGCGCCGTTTCTGCTGCCCTGATGACCTTGCCTGCCGCATCTCCCGCGCCAGGAATGATACCGATTGCAGCCACAAGGTAATCAAGCGCCGACTGCGCTTCCGCAAAGCTTTTGATATCACCCACAACAGGTACGAAGTCAGCACCCAGCGAAGCCATATCTTTCAGCGCTTCACGCCGCTCTTCATACATCTTCACCGAGCAGGCTTCGGCGCTCATGCCGCCGCAGTTTGCCTTCTTATAGCGTTCGTTTTCCGCCTCAACGTACTCACCGGCCTTCTGTTCCGGCGTTTTACCTTCAGACTGCGCCTGCGCAATATCACTCAGTGCGTTATTTTCCAGCGACGTTTTTCCCGCCTGCGCGCCCGCCACCGCATCCGCCGTGCTGTCACCCACGACACCGCCCGCAAGTCCCGCCGCCAGCGTCCCCAGCGCACTTATCGTCTGCCGCTGCTCCTCAGACAGGTCTTCACGTTTAACGCCCGGATACATCTGCTGCGCGATGTACTCACCCATCACCGCGCCCGAGGCTCCGGCCAGCGCAGCATTGCCCGCCGCGTACGAGGTTACCGCACCCAGCACCGCGTGCGCCATCAGGTTCGCCTGGATATTAACCTTACCGTTCGCGTCCGTCGTCAGTTCATGTATCTTTTCCGCCAGGTACGGTGCCGACGCGCCGCTTATCGCCTGCGCCAGGTTCCCGCCCGACAGACCCTGCACCGCCGCCGTCACCGCGCTGATGCCCTGCTGCAGCGACGAACCCGTGCCGAACGGCTTCATCGCCGTATCATAAGCCTGCTTCGCTATTTCATCTGCCGTCGGGTTCAGCTTCCCTTTTTTGACCAGCTCTTCCCTCGCAGCCGCCAGCGCCGCCGGGTCGGCCTTCGCCTTCATACCCGCTATCTGGCCCTGCGTCCGGGCGATATCTCCCGCCTGAGCCCCGATTTCCCCGATAAGCTGCGCCGCCTTCAGCCGGTTCTGCTCCTTCTCCTTGTCAAAGATGACGTCCAGCCCCGGATTCGCGTTCGCCACGTCGCGGCTGAGGTCCGCCACGTCCTGCGTCTGCTGTTCCTTATCGCGGATAACGATGGTGCCCTCACTCACCGCCGCCTTCGTGGTGGAGTCCGCGCTGCCGCTGTCGTTCAGCCCCGCCAGCATGCCGTTCGCCATGTTCCCGGCGAACTGACCGCCGATGCCGCCGCCCGTGCTCATGCCCGCACTCTGATGCTCCACCTCATATTCCGCATGGTTCTCTATATCGCCGAAGCCCAGCGTGCCGGTGTCGAGCCGGTTCTTATCGGCGGAGGCCGTTGAGCTGATGACCGCCCCGTTCAGCTGCGTGTGCTCACCCACCGTGACGTCAAAGCCGCCCTTGCCCGCAAAAATCCCGGTCTGCTCCGCCACGCTCTGCCAGTTGCTGTGCATCTTATCCCGGCTCACGTTCACGTTCGCCGACCCGGTCATTGAGCCGAAGGTAAAGCTGCCGCCCGCGCTGGCGCTCTGCTGCTTGCTGTCGTAGCGGTCGCTGTCCTGCTCTGAGGTCAGCGTCAGGTTGCGGCCCGCGTCCACCTTCACGCTCTCACCGTTTGCCTGCGCGCCCGTGAGCGTGATGTCGCGCCCGCTGGTCAGGCTGAGCCGGTTGCCCGCGTCCAGCGTGGTTTCGCTGTGCGTCAGCCCGTTGCCTTTTTCGCTGCCCTTCGCCGCGTTGATGCTCGCCGACACGCTGATGCCGTAGCCGCCTGACCCGACGCCGATACCGACCCCGACGCTGCCGCCCTTGCTGCTGTTCTTACTGTCGGTACTCTGCGTGTTCTGCGCCGACTGCAGCAGGATGTCCCGCGACGCATCCAGGCTCAGATCGCCGCCCGCCTTCAGCTGGCTGCCGGCGATGCTGATGTCGCCGCTCTGCGCCGTACCGTTTTTGCCGGTTGCCGTGACGGTCAGATTCCGGCCCGCCGTCAGCGTGCTGCCCTGCGACTGACTGCTCTCAGTTCGCGTTTCGCTTTTCGAAGACTGACTGCCGTACGAGGCGCTGACGCCGATGGTGTTGGTCGATCCCGCCTGATAGCCGTCCTGCCCGGGCTTCAGGTCGCCGGCGGCATTGTGCGCGTCCGCGGCGGCAGTGTTCAGCCCGTCCATCTGAGCCGCCTGCGCCGCCTGCACCCCGTTCAGCGCCGCCTGGGTGTTCTGCAGCGCGCTGACCCGCCCGTCGCCCGACTTCCTCGCCTGCTGCGCGGTGCTCACCGCCGTGTTGAGCGCGCTGCCTGCCGTGCCTGACAGGGCGATGCTCAGACCGCTCTGTTTCTGTTCGAAGGTTTCCTTACGGCTGCGTGAATCAAAGCCCGGGTCGATAGTTACGCTGTCGCCCGTCAGGTTCATGTCCTGACCTGCCACCAGGTCTGCGCCGCCGACGTGCAGCCGGTTGCCCGCCGTGATATCCACGCTGCCCTGGCTGCTGCCGATGGTGCTGACGCTCTGGCTCTGGGTGGTGCCTTTTTCATCAATTTCGTGCCGCGTGGACTGCTTGCCGATGGTGAAACCGATGCCACCGCTGCCCAGCAGCCCGCTCTTTTTCTTTTCTTTCAGCTGGTAGTGGCTGTCGGTCTCGGTTGCCGCGCCGATCTCCACGTCGCGTCCGGCCCGCAGACTGACGTCCTGGTCTGCGGCCACCGCCGAGCCGGTCACCGTCAGGTCGCGCCCGGCAATGACCGTGACACTTTCGCCGCTCAGCAGGCTGCCGTTCTCGCGCGTGCTGCCGTCCTGCGTAATAGTGTGGCTGCTGCTCTTTTTCAGGAAGCCTTTTCTCTCAGAACGTTCTTCACTAAAGTCCAACGCCCGTTCGGTGGCGGTATTGAGGGTCACATCCTGTTTCGCCTGCAGTGCAACGGCCCCCAGCTCACTGTGCAGAGTGCTGGCCGTGGCGGTGATGCTGCCGTCCTGCGCTACCACCGTGACGCCATCACGTCCACTGAGTGTGCTCCCCACCACGTTCTCACTCAGCATTTCCTCTGAGCGTTCACCTTTGGTTTTCCGGCCGCGACTTTTTTCTTCTGAGACGCGGTGCTCGCTGTCTGTCGTGTGGCTGAGGATGACATCCTTTTTCGCCTGCAGCGCAACAGCACCCTGTCCGCTGTGCAGCGTGCTGCCGGTGACCGTCACGTTACCCTCACGCCCGATGACCGTTACACCCTGTTCTCCGCTGAAGGTGCTTCCCATGCTGCCCTCGCGAATCGTCTCCTCGTCACGATGACTGCGGGTATTACCCAGCCGCCTGTTCTCGCTGTCCAGGTCCTGCGTGTGGGTACGCGCGTCCTTGATGGTAACGCTCTGCGCGCTGACGCCGATGCGGCCCTGGGTACTGTCAACCTGCGCGCCTTCGGCCAGCAGGTTATTACCCGCCACCAGCGTCACACCCTGAGCGCCGCTCAGGGTGCTGAGCAAAAGACGATCTTCCGTGCGGCTGTTGCTGACCGATGAAGTCCGGCTGCCAGCCTCAAGATGGGTGGTATTGGTGGTGGTTTCAGCGCCGATGTGAATGTCACCGCCAGCCTGAACCCGGGCAGAGCCGGAGGCGCTGGCCTGGCTACCGGTCAGCGTCAGGTCACGCCCGGCCGAGAGCAGAAGATTGCCACCGGCGTTAAGCTCGCTGCCCTGCGCCTGCTGCCACTCGCCGCTGACCTGCGCCATGCGCCTGCCCGCTTCTTCTATGCCGCTGCTGGTGCGGTTGCCCATCGCCCCGGAGATAACGTTCAGGCTGCCGCTGTGACTGCTTTTCGCGGCACCGATCTCAAGGTTGTTGTGCGCGCTCAGACTGAGGTTATTGGTGGCATTGAGTTTCGCGCCCTGCAGCCGGATATCGGTGCCGCTGAGGCTGATATCGTCAGCGCTCATCGTCGCCTGACGCAGGGCATTCTGCAGATCGGTACTGATCGTCAGCGTCTCCGCCTTCACATCAATGCTGCCCGCCGTGATGTCGCCACCCAGGTGCTGAAACTGCCCGCTGTCGATGGAGAGCGCCTGATCCGCAAAAAGGTTACCGGCATTGGTCACGCTGTCTGCCGAGAGCTGCAGATTACCGCCGCCAATCACCGCGCCCGCGCCAGTCAGGCGCAGCGTGGTCTGTGCCAGATAAACTTTCGGCACCCACACCGTCTGAGGGCCGTCTGCCGTATCAACCGTTTCGCTGACCAGCCAGACGATATCCTGTTGCAGCGCCGCAATCTGCTGCGGCGTCAACGCCACGCCCGGCACCAGATGGAAATTCTGCGCCACTTTAGAGCCGTTGTTCATTAGCTCCTGATACTGCGCCATCGCATCCCAGCCGTTAACGGAAGGCCTGCCGGTCAGTTTCAGGACCTGCTCGCGAACCAGACGCTGCTCATAAAAACCGTCGCCCAGGCGTTTATGCACCTGTGACGGATCGTAACCCACCCGTTCAAGCAGATAGTCGCTGCTGATAAATTTGCTCTTGCTGGTAAAACGCTCGTCAGTCACGATCAGATACGGGCTGCCCGCCGCGGTATGCTGGCTGAACAGACCATTATTGGGGATGGTTGTGGCGACTTTCTCCAGCTGTTGTAGCGCCGTCAGGGCCAGTTCAGCCGGTAACAGTGGGCGACCCGATGTGTTATCACCCGTCGTAAGTTCTGTGTCGCCGTCATGGCGGGCAACGCCGTCCACGGTAAAGGCCAGGCCACACGGTATTAGCTGGTCAATGATTGAGGATATTAAATACCCTTGTTAAAACCCCTATTACCAAACTGATGCCCAAAACATTTTCCAGTTTTCATATCGACGTAAATATTCACGGGAGTAGAGGTCTCAATCTCCATCCATGACTTGTTTTCTACATCTTCGCTAGAAGTCTCAACGATATAGCATTCAACACCATCATAAAAAGCCGTTTTAATGAAAGTAAATTTCTCACTCCATCCCACTTTATGTCGGGATGCATAGTCACGAGCGGCGTTCTTAGCGTCTTCTAGGTTTATCATTGCTGAATTCCATAATAGACATTGTACATAGCACCGCCTACAACAACCGGCCCAAGAAGCACGCCAGCTGCTTCATGTCGAAGTGCGGTAAAGGTAATCTCATAGTTATTGGTTAACGGAAATTTGAAACCATCAATAACATAACGTGTTGACATCCCTTTCGCTCTCATTAGCCCAACCATCTCGGCAAATGCTTCTTCCAGATACCGTAAAATATATGACCTGTTGTAGGAGCTAATATACATAAAGGCTCTAAGCTCCCGAAGCAGATAAAACTTTGGCGCAATGGAGGAATGTACCCGCTCATGATATATGGCCGCCAGAACATCCTCAGCCGCTTGTTCCGCTGTTTTTAATGTGCGGTCGTAGGCTCTGCCAATAGTAATGTCACCCCATAAATTAGTTGAACCTAACCCGGCATTTTGCCTATCAGTAAAGCGGATTTTTGGGCGATACCGCCAGGATGAAGAAGTGTTTCGGGGGCCATTCATTGCGCGGCCCACTGATGCGCTGTATTTAGGCATACGTATATTTCTGTATGAATGCCTGAAGGCGTCGCGAGGGTTCTTTTTCAGTAAAATCGCCATCACAGTATCTACGCCAATCATGGTAATGGCTGCAGCTAAATAGGCAGCCGCATCATCAAGATCACTTTCAGTTCTGGCTTTGTATGTTGTCTTACCGAATTCGTAGAGCTTTTTTGAAGCCTCAACAGCCACACCACCTACGGCAACCCAACCCGCCACAATCAGAATGAGGTCAGCTAACTCACCAATACCAAAAAAGTGTGCACCAGCCCATAAACCAGTTATTGCAGCCATTGTGGCCAATGCTTGAGGGGTCAGCATTGCCAACAATTGTTGGCCGACATCACCAGGCAGAATTTTTGCAGCCTTAGTGATGGAAACTTCAAGTTTTTGCTGCATATCCATATTTGAGACATTCATCTAAACACCTTTTAGAATTATTTTCACGCATCTGCTGACGCAACTGTTGCCCGGTTTCAATCGCCTGGCCTTCTTCACGGAGGTTATCGGCTGGCGGAGCTGCCATCACCGGGAAAGCAGAGCAGATCAGCGCGCCTGCCACCATAGCGAGCAGACGCACTGGCGGATGCCAGAGCGATAAACAAATCCTTTTCATGAAAATTCCATTTCACTAAATGTAACCGGGTGTAAATTCTGGCGAATTATCCATCTGGAAAGGGGAAAAACAAGAGGGCTGGCTGTTTTTAGGGCGGTTTCTTAACCACCGGATTGATGAAAAACTTTAGAGTATGACCGGAGAAAAATTAACAAGTAACCTTTTGATATATAGACATAATATTTATAATCTGGCGCATCGAAACAGCCGATTCCTGATGACCGGCAATGGCTGTTTAAGCACTTTAGCGTATTCATTTGCACCCTAAAAAATGGCCGCTATATCGGTCACACTCAGGTATGAGTCGAAGACATCAGGCCAAAAAAATCCCATAAAAAAAGGGACGATTGCTCGTCCCTTTTTCGCACAACAAATAGCATTACTGCAGCAGCGAGATATCCGCGACCTGCAGGAACAGCTCACGCAGTTTTGACAGCAGCGTCAGGCGATTAACCCGCACCGCCTGATCGTCGGCGTTAACCATCACTTTATCGAAGAAGTTGTCTACCGCAGTACGCAGCTGTGCCAGTTCGACCAGCGCATCCTGATAACGACCTTCAGCGAAGTAAGGCTGCAGCTTGCTGCTCAGCGCAGTGACAAAGGTCGCCAGCTGGATCTCTTCATTCTCTTTCAGCAGCGACGCCTGCACGCTCTCATTCAGCGTTTCAGTCGATTTTGCCAGAATGTTAGAGACGCGCTTGTTCGCCGCCGCCAGTGCTGCGGCGGCCTCCAGCGTACGGAAGTGCGACACCGCTTTCATGCGTGCATCAAAGTCAGCCGGACGGGTCGGACGACGCGCCAGAACCGCCTGCAGCGTGTCGATGCTGTGACCCTCTTCCTGATACCAGGCGCGGAAGCGACCCAGCATAAAGTCGATCACATCATCCACCACGCGGGCGTTGCTCAGCTTGCTGCCATACAGGCGCACCGCTTCTTCGGTCAGAGTCTGCAGGTCGAGCGGCAGGTTCTTCTCAACGATGATACGCAGCACGCCCAGCGCCGCACGACGCAGTGCGAACGGGTCTTTGTCGCCTTTTGGATTCTGACCAATGCCGAAAATACCGGCCAGCGTATCCATTTTATCGGCAATCGCCAGTGCACAGGCGACAGGGCTGGACGGCAGAGCGTCACCGGCAAAGCGCGGCTGATACTGCTCATTCAGCGCCACCGCCACATCTTCGGCTTCGCCGTCGTGACGCGCGTAGTGCATGCCCATCACGCCCTGGGTGTCGGTGAACTCGAAGACCATGTTGGTCATCAGGTCACACTTCGACAGCAGGCCCGCGCGGGTGGCGTGATTCACATCTGCACCAATTTCACCGGCAATCCAGCCCGCCAGGGCCTGAATGCGATCGGTTTTATCGCGCAGCGTGCCCAGCTCTTTCTGGAACAGAACCGTCTCCAGACGCGGCAGGTGATCTTCCAGGCGCTTTTTGCGGTCGGTATTAAAGAAGAACTCCGCATCGGCCAGGCGTGGACGTACCACCTTCTCGTTGCCGGAGATAATCTGGCGCGGATCGCTGGATTCGATGTTGGTGACGAAAATGAAGTTCGGCATCAGGTTGCCGTCATTGTCATACACCGGGAAATACTTCTGATCGCCTTTCATGGTGTAGACCAGCGCTTCCGCAGGTACCTTGAGGAATTTCTCTTCAAAGGTCGCGGTCAGGACCACCGGCCACTCCACCAGCGATGTCACCTCTTCCAGCAGGCTGTCGCTGATATCAGCGTTGCCGCCTAAACGGCGTGCTGCTGCTTCAGCATCGGCTTTAATCATCGCTTTGCGGACCTGATAGTCGGCAATGACCTGGCCGCGTTTTTCCAGCACATCAGGGTACTGATCGGCGTTGTCGAGCGTGATTTCGCTTTCACCCATAAAGCGGTGACCACGAATAACCCGATCTGACTTAATGCCCAGAATGGTGCCTGGGATCAGCTCATCGCCCAGCAGCATCGTCACGGTATGAACCGGACGGACAAACTGCACATCGCTGTTGCCCCAGCGCATCAGTTTTGGCACCGGCAGCTTGCTGAGCGCGGTAGCGATCATTGCGGGCAGCAGCGCCTGAGCCGCTTCGCCTTTAACCTGGGCGCGATAAACCAGCCATTCGCCTTTATCGGTGGCGAGACGTTCAGCCTGATCGACGGTGATGCCGTTGCCACGCGCCCAGCCTTCAGCGGCTTTGGTCGCGTTGCCGTCAGCGTCAAACGCAGCAGAGATCGCCGGTCCGCGCTTCTCTACTTCCCGATCGGGTTGTGAGGCGCTCAGGTTTGCGACTTTCAGCGCCAGACGACGCGGCGCAGCAAACCAGCTGACCTCGCCGTGGCTCAGGTTAGCGGCATCCAGTTCAGCAGTGACCTGCGCGGCAAAGGCTTCTGCCAGGCTGCGCAGGGCTTTTGGTGGCAGCTCTTCGGTGCCGATCTCCACCAGGAAGGTTTGTTCAGTCATGGCTGCCTCTTACTTTTTGTTATTGCACATCGGGAAGCCCATTGCCTCGCGAGAGGCGTAGTAAGCTTCAGCCACGGCTTTGGTCAGGGTACGAATGCGCAGAATATAGCGCTGACGCTCTGTTACCGAGATCGCTTTACGGGCATCCAGCAGGTTGAAGCTGTGTGCCGCTTTCAGAATGCGTTCGTAGGCGGGCAGTGGCAGCGGTTTTTCCAGCGCCAGCAGATGCTGCGCTTCTTTCTCATACTGCTCGAAGCAGGTAAAGAGGAAATCAACGTCGGCGTATTCGAAGTTATACGTGGATTGCTCCACTTCGTTCTGATGGAACACGTCGCCGTAGGTGGTTTTGCCCAGCGGACCGTCGCTCCACACCAGATCGTAAACGCTGTCGACGCCCTGGATGTACATCGCCAGACGCTCCAGACCGTAGGTGATCTCGCCGGTCACCGGCTTACACTCCATGCCGCCAACCTGCTGGAAGTAGGTGAACTGCGTCACTTCCATGCCGTTGAGCCACACTTCCCAGCCGAGTCCCCAGGCACCCAGCGTCGGGTTTTCCCAGTTATCTTCCACGAAGCGAATGTCATGCACCGTCGGGTCCATACCCAGCTCTTTCAGCGAGCCAAGATAGAGCTCCTGAATGTTGTCCGGTGAGGGTTTGATGATCACCTGGAACTGGTAATAGTGTTGCAGGCGGTTCGGGTTTTCACCGTAGCGGCCATCGGTGGGACGGCGTGATGGCTGCACGTAAGCGGCGGCGATCGGCTCCGGGCCGAGTGCGCGCAGGCAGGTCATCGGGTGTGAAGTGCCAGCGCCCACTTCCATGTCCAGCGGTTGGACAATGGTGCAGCCCTGACGCGCCCAGTAATCCTGCAAGGTCAGGATCAGCCCCTGAAAGGTTTTGGTATCAAACTTTTGCATGTTGAGTGTGCACGCGCTTCGGTTAGATTAAAAAAAGAGGCCGACAGTATACCCTTTGACCGCGCGATGTGCAGCCGTAAATCCCAGGCGCTACCGGCGCGTTTTCGCGGTGATTCAGGGCGCTGGCATACAGATGGCTCCGAATCCTGCTGGCAGCAGTTGTTGCTCTGGTCGCATTTGGCTACCCTTTTGCGCACGGACGCGATGCGCAAGAGGATGCCATGCCGCAGAAGATTTACTGGATCGATAATTTACGCGCGGTTGCCTGCCTGATGGTGATCGTGATTCACACCACCACCTGGTATATCACCGGGCCGATGGCGGTGACTGGCATCACCTGGGATGCGGCTAATCTGCTGAACTCAGCATCACGCGTCTGTGTTCCGCTGTTCTTTATGATCTCCGGCTATCTGTTTTTCGGCGAACGCAGCGCCCAGCCGCGCCATATGCTCCGGCTGGTGCTCTGTCTGCTGTTCTACAGCGCGGTATCGCTGGCCTATATCACCTGGCTGACCCCTATCAGCGAAGGGCGATCAATCCTGAAGATGCTGCAGAAGCCGGTGTTTTATCACCTGTGGTTCTTCTTTGCGCTGATCGGCATCTATCTGCTGTCGCCCCTGATCCAGGTAAAAACCGTGCAGGCGCGCTACGTGGCGCTGCTGGTGCTGGTGCTGGCGGTGCTCGCCAACCCCAATACGGTCAGCCAGTCGCTGGGGCCGTTTCACTTTCTGCCGGTTAATCTCTATGTCAGCGGTGACAGTATCTACTACCTGCTCTATGCGCTGCTGGGACGGGCTATCGGCACGATGGAAACGACCCGGCGCGGCCTGACGCCGCTGGCTGCCGGGCTGTTTATCGCCTGTGTGATTGGCATTACGTTAGGGACGAAACAGGCGCTGATCGTCAACGGGGCGTTTAATGACACCTGGTATCTCTACTGCGGACCGCTGGTGTTTATCGCCGCGATCAGCCTGCTGATCGTGTTTAAAAACAGCCTGAACCAGCGCACGCTGCCGGGTTTAACGGTGATTGCGCGCTATTCACTGCCGATCTACGGCTTTCATGCGCTGTTCATTCACTACCTGCGAACGCATCATTACGATGATATGTCGCGTCCGTGGCTCGACCTGCCCTGGGTATTCGGGCTGACGCTGGGCGGCAGCCTGCTGCTGGGTATGGCATTGAAACGCGTCGATACCCGTCACTTTGTCAGCTGATTGGCTTCACGCTGACGGGCGCGCCGTAGCTGGCGCGCCGATGAAAATCCCGCCGCCAGCGCCGCTTTTTCGGCAGATTCGCCCTGCTGCTGACGCTGGCGCGCCACGCCAACCCGCAGCTGTTCATGGTATTCACGCACGCTAATCCCCAGATGCTGGCGAAACAGCCGCGCCAGATGGCGGCTGCTGACATGCGTGCGTCCGGCCAGCTCGGTCAGGGTCCAGCCGTGCTCAGGATGGGCAATCATCAGATCCTGCGCCCGATGAATGGCTGGATGCATGTGGTTGCGGTAACGCAGCCACGGCGAAAGTTGCGGATCGTCACCGGCACGGCGGAACCAGACCACCATCTCCCGCGCGACCGCCAGCGCGGTTTGCGTATCACAGAGCTGATTAATCAGATGCAGCGCCAGATCGATTCCCGCCGTGATGCCTGCGCTGGTCCAGATATTCTCATGCCCGACAAACACCCGGTTCTCCTGCACCCGTGCGCGCGGGGCCGCGGCTTTCAGACGGGCAATCACATCATGATGGGTGGTGCAGAGCACGTCATCCAGCATGCCTGCCTGCGCCGCCAGCAGCGCTCCCGAGCAGACGCAGACCAGCATAAAGGTCTGCGCGCGCAGCGCGGCGTGCTGGCGCATCAGCCAGTCGCGAGCCTCTCCGGCCTGCGGCGTGGCGTAACAGACCTGCGAGTCATAGACGCCTGGCACTACCAGCAGACTCCCGGCGGGCAACTGATCAGGTAACGGTTCGATGCCGCCAATGGTCATGCCGGTGGAGCAGACCACCTCCGGCTGCGGGCCGATGTAGCGCAGCGTAAAGTGTTCGCCCGCCAGCTTCAGCGTCTCGGCCGGGCCGGTGAGATCCAGCGCCATCACGCCGGGCAGGGTTAAAAACCAGACGGTGTGTGTCATGCTGGCCCGCGCTACACCAGATCCCAGCCACGGGCGCGCCACAGCGCAGGCAGTTGCGCCATATCATCGAAGCGCGTCACCAGCGGGTGATCCAGTTCAGGGTTGTGCGGGTCGGCGCAGTAGTAATAGACCGGAATGCCGGCGGCGATACCGGCGCGGGCGCCCGCTTCGGAGTCATCCACCAGAATGCAGCGCTCAATCGGCACCTGCATCTGTTCCGCCGCGTGGTACATCAGTTCCGGATCGGGCTTCCAGTGCAGAATGTCATAGCCGCTGTAGAGGTGCTCCGCAAACAGCGGCAGCATGCCGGTTAAGCCCAGCGAGTGCTGCATCTTTTTTACCGTCCCGTTTGAAACCACGCACATCGGTACCTTGATCTGCTCAACCAGCGCTTTCGCGCCCGGGATGGGCTGCAGTTGCTGATCAAACAGCCGCGCGACCTCTGCGCGATAAGCAGTCTCCACCTCTTCCATCGGCAGCGTCACCTGATGCGCGTCGCCGACGTCACGAATAATGTCGTAGAGTTTGACGCCCTTATACTTTTCAAACATCTGCTGCAGCGACAGTTCCAGGCCGTAACGGGCAAAGGTGTTGACGTAGGCCTGGGTACAGAGCAACTCACTGTCCACCAGCGTGCCATCGCAATCAAAAAAGACGCATTCTACTGACATCAGACTCTATCCTTCGATTCAGGGGTGTGCTCCACACTCTACCGCACTCAGCGCAGATTGCGAGACTGGCAATCGGTTGCGAAAAATCATTGTATTGCCCCGGTAAAATCGCCAGGATACGCGCCGATGATTTTTTCTTCTGGATGGATGGCATGAGCAAGCAAGGCGTTTTGCAGCGCATCTTCAGGCTGCAGGAACATGGCACCACGGTGCGCACCGAAGTGATCGCGGGTATCACCACCTTTCTGACGATGGTCTACATCGTCTTCGTCAATCCGCAGATCCTCGGCGTCGCCGGCATGGATACCCAGGCGGTGTTTGTGACCACCTGTCTGATTGCCGCCTTTGGCAGCATTCTGATGGGACTGTTTGCCAATCTGCCGGTGGCGCTGGCGCCCGCAATGGGGCTGAACGCCTTTTTTGCCTTTGTGGTGGTCGGGGCGATGGGCTATTCGTGGCAGGTGGGTATGGGCGCGATCTTCTGGGGTGCGGTCGGCCTGCTGATCCTGACGCTGCTGCGGGTTCGCTACTGGATGATTGCCAATATCCCGCTGAGCCTGCGTGTCGGCATTACCGCCGGTATCGGCCTGTTTATCGCCATGATGGGGCTGAAGAATGCCGGTATTATCGTGCCGAATCCCGATACCCTGGTGGCCGTGGGGAACCTGACCTCGCACAGCGTACTGCTGGGCGCGCTGGGCTTCTTTATCATCGCCATTCTGGCATCACGCAATATCTACGCGGCAGTGCTGATCTCGATGGTGGTTACTACCGCTATCGGCTGGATGCTGGGTGACGTGAAGTTTGTCGGCCTGTTTTCTGCGCCGCCTTCCATTACTTCGGTGGTCGGCCAGGTGGATATCAAAGGCGCGTTCAACATCGGCATGGCGGGCGTGATCTTCTCCTTTATGCTGGTCAATCTGTTCGACTCCTCCGGCACGCTGATCGGCGTCACCGATAAAGCGGGACTGACTGATGAAACCGGCACTTTCCCGCGCATGCAGCAGGCACTCTATGTCGACAGCATCAGTTCAGTGAGTGGCGCGCTGGCGGGCACCTCATCCGTGACCGCCTATATCGAAAGCACCTCGGGCGTGGCGATTGGTGGTCGTACCGGCCTGATGGCAGTGGTCACCGGCCTGCTGTTCCTGCTGGTGACCTTCCTGTCACCGCTGGCCGCGATGGTGCCATCCTACGCCGCTGCGGGCGCGCTGATTTACGTTGGGGTATTAATGACTGCCAGCCTGTCGCGCGTACGCTGGGATGATTTGACCGAAGCCGTTCCGGCGTTTGTGACCGCCGCCATGATGCCCTTCAGCTTTTCCATCACCGAAGGCATTGCGCTGGGATTCATCGCTTACTGCGTCATGAAGCTGGGTACTGGCCGCTGGCGTGAAATCAGCCCCTGCGTAGTGATTGTTGCTCTGCTGTTTGTGCTGAAGATTGTCTTTGTAGACGCGCACTAAGCGCATTCGGGGCCGCAACCTCTGGGTTGCGGCTTTTTACATTTCAGGATGCAGGCTGCGCTCGCTGGGCAGGCTGGTCAGCCGCAAAGCATGAGGCCCGATGTTGGGCTTACCCATCTCTATTTCGCGTAATGCATGCCACTGAAAGGCGTTATCCATCTCCCACAGATGCAGACGCTGAGTCGCAGACGACAGCGCACACGACCAGACCAGCATGGGCTCCGCGTCGCACACCACCTGAATATCGGGATAGAGTGAAGATCGCAGCCGACCCGCACCGGGCAACAGGCGCAGCGAATCCAGTCCCCGATCGCCCTCTCCCGTCAGCTTGAGAATGCTCTGGCGTAATGTCCAGATCTGCGTCACCGCCTCCATGGCATCCTGCTGGGCATTGATCCAGGCGATCTCGCCCGAGGTTAATCCCTGAATCAGCTGCTCCTGAGTCTGACGGCTTCTGGCATGCACAATCTCCATATCCAGACCGGCACGTCCACCTT
The DNA here is from genome assembly GCA_020205505.1 of Panax japonicus. NCBI lineage: Eukaryota > Viridiplantae > Streptophyta > Magnoliopsida > Apiales > Araliaceae > Panax > Panax japonicus. Next base: position 2,304,151 of record JAINUV010001461.1, on the reverse strand, counting down.
CTTCGGCCAGCAGCACACCCACCGTATTGCCCGCATAGGCGATGCTGAAATCGGGCAGATCGCTGTCAGCAAAAACGGGGCGTCCGTTGCTCTGGATAAGCAGGCGCGGCAGTTCACCAATGCCATAAACCCGTAGCATCAGTTGTGCCAGCAGGGTACGCGCGGCCAGAAATCGCCCACGGCGTTTGTCAGCAAACTGCTGTGCCGTGTCGGTGATAGCCTGGGGAATGCGTAAATCATTAGCCGGGAAGCCGGGATCGCCCGTCCAGCGTACAAAATGACCAGCCATCTGTCGCTCCGTGAAAATGGTCAGATAATCATCAGAAGCATTGTAGGAATTTTCTTACCTTAATGCACCTGGCAACGCACAGATTGGGGTAAATTCGGAATAGGATGAGCAGAGTCGCGGGGATCGACCAGAGATAAGCGTCGCGATTCGACTCGCGACGCGGGCAGCATCAGGCGAAACGACTCGCCTGCTCAAAGCTCAGTCGCGGCAGGCGCGGATGCAGTTTTGACGCGTCACCATAGCCGAGGTTAATCAGCAGGTTAACCTGATACTGACCGTCGGGGAAAAAGGCGTCATTGACTTTGGCCGGATCAAATCCGGACATCGGACCGGCATCCAGACCCAGCGAACGCGCCGCCAGAATCAGGTAGCCCGCCTGCAGGCTGCTGTTACGGAAAGCGGTCTCTTTTGCCGCTTCCGGGCTGCCGGTAAACCAGCTGCGCGCATCAGCATGCGGGAACAGGGCGGGCAGCTGCTCATAGAACTCGCGGTCCCAGGCCACAATCACCGTGACCGGCGCGCTCATGGTTTTTTCCAGATTGCCGGAAGAGAGTGCCGGTTTCAGCTTCTCTTTGCCTTCCGCCGAGGTCACGAAAACAAATCGCGCAGGCGAGCAGTTCGCCGAGGTTGGGCCCAGTGCCGTTAAAGCATAGAGCTGCTCCAGCAGGGCGTTATCGACGGGCTTAGCCTGCCAGTAACTGTGGGTGCGGGCGTCATTAAACAGCGTGTCCAGTGCGGCAGTGTCGAGCGGTGTACTCATGCAACTCTCCTGTTTCAGGCGAAAAAACTCGCCCAACGGTGTTCACGTAGTGGGTTTGCGTCCGGTCCGGCGCGGCGGGATAAGGCGGGGATCACTCACCGCAATCTGTCGCCGCACGTCAGATCGGCGCTTCAACCGTTATACGGCAATGCCGCGCCGCCGCAAAATAACATATCAGCAAGAATCAACGCAGAGGCGGGAATAACAGGGGAGCAGCATGGCAGGAAATCTGGCCTGACAGCAGGTCGCTATCAGGCCAGCAAGGTTATTTACCGATACAGAAGCTGGAGAAGATGCGACCCAGCAGATCGTCAGAAGTGAACTCGCCGGTGATTTCGCTTAACGCCTGCTGGGCAAGACGTAGCTCTTCCGCCAGTAACTCACCGGCCCAGGCACCGAGCAGCTGCGCTTTACCCTGCTGTAAGTGCGTTGCCGCCAGCTCCAGCGCCTGCAGATGACGGCGACGCGCCAGGAAGCCACCTTCCATATTGCCGGCGAAGCCCATGCTCTGCTTCAGGTGATCGCGCAGCTCGTCCACGCCCGCGCTGGTGCGTGCCGACAGGCGAATCAGTGAGTGACCATTTACTTCTGTCAGACCGAGAGACTCCCCGGTGACATCGGCCTTGTTGCGGACCACGGTAATCGGCAGTTCGGGCGGCAGACGAGAGACGAAATCGGGCCAGATAGCCGCCGCTTCGGTGGCATCGGTCGTCGTGCCGTCCACCATAAACAGCACCCGGTCAGCCTGTTCGATCTCCTGCCAGGCGCGCTCAATCCCGATACGTTCCACTTCGTCGCTGGCCTCACGCAGACCGGCGGTGTCGATGATATGCAGCGGCATGCCATCAATATGAATATGCTCACGCAGTACGTCACGGGTGGTGCCTGCGATATCCGTGACGATGGCGGCGTCACGGCCTGCCAGCGCATTCAGCAGGCTCGATTTGCCCGCATTAGGCCGGCCCGCAATCACCACTTTCATCCCTTCACGCAGCAGGCTGCCCTGACGCGCTTCGGCACGGACGGCATCCAGGTCGCCGATCACCGTATTCAGCTGCGCTTCGATTCTGCCGTCAGAGAGGAAATCGATCTCCTCATCCGGGAAGTCGATAGCGGCTTCGACATAGATCCGCAGGTGAGTGAGTGCTTCCACAAGATGATTGATACGGGTGGAGAAAACGCCCTGCAGGGAGTTCACGGCCGAACGCGCCGCCTGCTCCGAACTGGCATCAATCAGGTCAGCAATCGCTTCGGCCTGCGCCAGATCGAGCTTGTCATTCAGAAACGCACGCTCTGAAAACTCACCCGGCTGAGCGATACGCACGCCAGGCAGCGCCACGATGCGCTTCAGCAGCAGGTCGAGGATCACCGGGCCGCCGTGGCCCTGCAGCTCCAGCACATCTTCACCGGTAAAGGAGTTAGGACCGGGAAACCACAGCGCAATGCCCTGATCCAGCACGCGGCCATCGCTATCGGTGAACGGCAGATAATCGGCGTAACGCGGCTTAGGCAGTTTGCCCAGCAGCTGGCGGGCGACCTCTGCCGCCTGCGCGCCAGAGACGCGCAGAATGCCTACGCCGCCGCGTCCGGGCGGCGTCGCCTGGGCAACAATGGTATCGCTGTGGCTCATAAATTTTCTCTCGCTACAAAAAACACAGGCGGTCGCTTTGACCGCCTGAGAATAGACTATTTTAGGGCGGGATTACTCCCGCTCTGGATCGCTTACGCTTTCTTCTTGTCGCGGCTATGCAGACCACGTTTTTCCAGGCCGCGATAAATCAGCTGCTGCTGGAGAATGGTGACCAGGTTGCTGACGATGTAGTACAGCACCAGACCTGACGGGAACCACAGGAAGAACACGGTGAAAATCACCGGCATATACGTCATGATCTTCTGCTGCATCGGATCGGTCACGGTGGTCGGTGACATCTTCTGAATGAAGAACATGGTGATGCCCATCAGAATCGGCAGGATGTAGTACGGGTCCTGCGCTGACAGGTCATGGATCCACAGAATAAATGGCGCATGACGCAGTTCAACCGAGCCTGACAGCATGTAGTAGAGCGCCAGGAAGATTGGCATCTGAATCACCAGCGGCAGACAGCCACCCAGCGGATTCACTTTCTCTGCTTTATACAGCGCCATCATTTCCTGGCTCTGCTTCTGCTTGTCATCACCCAGACGCTCACGCATCGCCTGAATTTTCGGCTGCAGCATGCGCATCTTCGCCATCGAGGTGTACTGCGCTTTGGTCAGCGGGTACATGATGCCGCGCACGATGAAGGTGATCACGATAATGGAGAAGCCCCAGTTACCGATGAAGCTGTGGATAAATTTCAGCAGTTTGAACAGCGGCTGAGAGATAAACCACAACCAGCCGTAATCCACGGTCAAATCAAGGTGCGGCGCAATCGCTGCCATCTTGTCCTGAATTTCCGGGCCGACCCACAGCGTTGCACCCAGATTCTGCTGTGCGCCCGCGGCAATGGTGACCGGTGCAGATTTATAGCCAATCGCCGCCACGCCATTACCCAGGTTGCTGGTGTAAAGGGTGTTGGTGCCTTCAGTACGCGGAACCCATGCTGTTGCAAAGTACTGCTGCAGCATCGCAACCCAGCCATTGCTGGTGGTGGCGTTCAGGTTCTCGTTATCCGCGATGGTGTCGAATTTATACTTCTCATATTTCGACTCGCTGGTGGAGTAGGCCGCGCCACGGAAGGTGTGCAGAGCAAAGTTGTTGCTGCCGGTATCACGATGCTTAGGCAGATCGATGGTCTGCTTCAGCTGGCCAAACAGCGACACTTCCAGCGGCTGCTGGGTGGTGTTGTTGACATGATAATCGACATTAACGGCATATTCGCCACGCTTGAAGATGAAGGTTTTGGTGTAAACCACGCCATTTTCAGCGGTGTAGGTCATCGGCACACGCAGTTCGGACTGGCCATCAGCCATCTCGAAGTGATCCTGCGCAGCGTTGAACAGTGGACGCGCGCCGTTGTTCGGGTTATCCGGGCCATTACGACCGGTCAAACCACTCTGTGCCTGATAAATGAACGCTGGCGTTGTTTCAAGCAGCTGGAACGGCTGGTTAGAACCCAGTTTGTCCGGGAAAGTCAGCAGCTGTGCTTGTTCAACATCACCGCCTCGGGTGTTGATATTCAATGACAGGACATCAGTCTTAACGGTGATCGTCTGGCCCTGACCGCTGGCCGGTACACCCTGACTGGCGGTATCACCCGCTACGCTGTTTGTGCCTTGTGTGGTCTGCGTCTGCTGTGGCTGCGGAGCGTGGTCCGTCTGCCAGGCTTGCCAGATCATAAAGGTCACGAACAGAAAAGCGATGAGAAAGAGATTGCGTTGCGAATCCATCGTTAATGTTCTCTGGTATCAAAGGTTTTTGGCGGCACAGGATCGTCACCACCCGGGTTCAAGGGGTGGCATTTTAATACGCGTTTTAATGTCAACCAACTGCCTTTTATCAGGCCGAACCTGCGTAATGCCTCAATTCCGTAATGAGAGCAGGTCGGGTGAAACCGACAGTGTGGTCCCAGTAATGGACTGATGCCGCGTTGATAGACGCGTATCAGGACGATCAGGAGCCGCGCGCCAGGCGACAGTGACGACGCCATAATTTCTCCAACGCTTCCGCCAGCATACGGTTATCCAGATCGGCAACCCCCTTCTTCGCGACCACCACGAAGTCCATCGACGGCAGTTCATGTTGACGCAGACGAAAGCTTTCGCGGGTCAATCGCTTGATCCGGTTGCGTTCATGAGCGCGTTTCACATGTTTTTTAGCGACGGTGAGACCGATGCGGGGATGCCCCAGCGCGTTAAGGCGGCCGAGAATAGTAATTTGCGGCGTGCCAGCCCGTTGTGGCTGCTGGAAGACGAAAGTGAAATGAGTGGGAGTTAACAAACGTAACTCCCTGGGAAATGCGAGCTTACCCATCAGGGCTTGCTTTATTACTTAGAAACGGTCAGACGAGAACGGCCTTTAGCACGACGACGTGCCAGAACCTGACGACCATTTTTTGTTGCCATACGAGCACGGAAACCGTGTGAACGGTTGCGCTTCAGTACGGACGGTTGAAAAGTGCGTTTCATGGCGGTTTCTACCTAAACTTGAAAATTTTCACTGGGTGACGCGTTTCGGGCCAGAAAATCGACCTACGCCTCAATGTGTCTTTAATAAAGAGGCGGGATTGTAATAATTGTACAGTCCCGAGTCAATTTACTTCGCGTGTCATAGTGCCTGAAAACCCGCATACAGCCCGCAGAGTCCCGACTTTGCGCCTGATGGCTCAATGTCGGGTGGAGAATTATACGGGCTCCGCACTAAAGCGCAAGGATCGCACGGGATCTTATTGCGATCGGCTTGCCGGATCCTGGGGATAAAATGAGATGTCGCCCGAAATTTTAATGGATTGCGCCAGATCCCTGCTGGTTTTTCCCGCAACTGGCGTAAACTTCTTTGCGCGCCTCTGGCCTGTGGATAAAAAGGATCAAAACTGTGTAGAAAGGGAAGATCTCTGCCTCGCTTTGCGCTATGATCCGCCCTTCCGCTGACGATCCTCCGGTGATTGCAGGACGGAAAACCGCTGATAGCGGTCGCAGGCGCTTTCTTAGCGTCTGTGTCAAAAATGAACGTTTCTTAGAGTAACGCCTACTATTCTTTTCGAATTTGTACGAGTGGAGTCCGCCGTGTCACTTACGCTTTGGCAACAGTGTCTTGCCCGTTTGCAGGATGAGCTTCCTGCCACCGAATTCAGCATGTGGATCCGTCCACTGCAGGCTGAGTTAAACGACAATACGCTTGCCTTGTATGCTCCAAATCGCTTCGTACTCGACTGGGTTCGGGACAAATACCTTAATAGTATCAATGCACTGCTGAATGAATTCTGCGGTCCAAACGTGCCCGCCCTGCGTTTTGAAGTGGGAACGCGCCCGGTTCAGCAGCAGGCGGCAGCGGTCAGCCAGCCCGTAATGGCCAGCGTCAGCGCGCCCGTGATGCCCGTACAGAGCCATATTCGTCCGGCCCCGACGCAGATCATGCGTCCCAGCTGGGATAATGTCCCGGCTCCGGCCGACGTCACCTATCGCTCAAATGTGAACAACCGTCATAACTTCGATAACTTCGTCGAGGGTAAATCTAACCAGCTGGCGCGCGCGGCGGCACGTCAGGTGGCGGATAATCCAGGCGGCGCTTATAACCCGCTGTTTCTGTATGGCGGCACCGGTCTCGGTAAAACGCACCTGTTGCATGCGGTGGGCAACGGCATCATTGCCCGTAAACCCAATGCAAAAGTGGTTTATATGCACTCCGAGCGCTTCGTGCAGGACATGGTTAAAGCACTGCAGAACAATGCGATTGAAGAGTTCAAACGCTACTACCGTTCGGTAGATGCGCTGCTGATCGATGATATTCAGTTCTTTGCTAATAAAGAGCGATCGCAGGAAGAGTTCTTCCACACCTTTAATGCTTTATTAGAGGGCAACCAGCAGATCATCCTCACCTCGGATCGCTATCCAAAAGAGATCAACGGGGTGGAAGATCGTCTCAAATCACGTTTCGGCTGGGGTTTAACGGTGGCGATCGAGCCGCCTGAACTGGAAACGCGTGTGGCGATCCTGATGAAAAAAGCGGATGAGAACGACATCCGTCTGCCTGGTGAAGTCGCCTTCTTTATTGCCAAGCGGTTACGCTCTAACGTGCGTGAGCTGGAAGGCGCGCTGAATCGCGTGATCGCCAATGCCAACTTTACTGGCCGGGCGATTACCATCGACTTCGTGCGCGAAGCGCTGCGCGATCTGCTGGCGCTGCAGGAAAAGCTGGTCACCATCGATAATATTCAGAAGACCGTGGCTGAGTACTACAAAATTAAGGTAGCGGATCTGCTTTCCAAGCGCCGTTCGCGCTCGGTGGCACGTCCGCGCCAGATGGCGATGGCGATGGCGAAAGAGTTAACCAACCATAGCTTGCCAGAAATTGGCGATGCTTTTGGGGGGCGCGACCATACAACGGTGCTTCATGCCTGCCGCAAGATTGAGCAGCTGCGTGAAGAGAGCCACGATATCAAAGAAGATTTCTCTAATCTCATCAGAACATTATCTTCCTGACGCTATGAAATTTATTGTTGAACGTGAGCAGTTGCTGAAGCCGCTGCAACAAGTAAGTGGTCCGCTGGGTGGTCGTCCGACGCTGCCGATCCTTGGAAACCTGCTGCTGCAGGTAACTGAAGGTTCGCTGTTGCTGACCGGTACCGATCTGGAAATGGAGATGGTCGCACGCGTGGCGCTGACTCAGGCACATGAGCCTGGATCCACCACCGTTCCGGCGCGTAAATTCCTCGATATCTGTCGCGGATTGCCGGATGGCGCAGAAATTACTCTGGCACTGGAAGGCGATCGCATGCTGGTGCGCTCTGGCCGCAGCCGTTTTTCGCTGTCGACCCTGCCCGCCAGTGACTTCCCGAATCTTGACGACTGGCAGAGTGAAGTTGAATTTACCCTGCCGCAGGCGACGCTGAAACGGCTGATTGAAGCGACCCAGTTTTCGATGGCGCATCAGGATGTACGTTACTACCTCAACGGCATGATGTTTGAAACCGAAGGGGAAGAGCTGCGCACCGTGGCCACTGACGGTCACCGTCTGGCCGTCTGCTCCATGCCGATTGGTCAGGCGCTGCCGAGTCATTCGGTGATTGTGCCGCGTAAAGGCGTGATTGAACTGCTGCGTCTGCTGGATGGCGGCGATACTCCGCTGCAGGTTCAGATTGGCGGCAGCAATATCCGTGCGCATGTCGGCGACTACATCTTTACCTCTAAGCTGGTTGATGGCCGTTTCCCCGATTATCGTCGCGTATTGCCGAAGAATCCCGACAAAGCGCTGGAAGCGGGCTGCGATCTGCTCAAACAGGCCTTTGCCCGCGCCGCTATCCTCTCTAACGAGAAGTTCCGCGGTGTTCGCCTCTATATCACCGAAAATCAGCTGAAGATCACCGCCAATAACCCTGAACAGGAAGAAGCGGAAGAGATGCTGGATGTCAGCTACAACGGCACGGAACTGGAGATTGGCTTCAACGTCAGTTACGTGCTGGATGTGCTGAACGCGCTGAAGTGCGAAAACGTCCGTCTGCTGCTGACTGATTCGGTGTCGAGCGTGCAGATTGAGGATGTGGCGAGCCCGGCAGCGGCCTATGTCGTCATGCCCATGCGCTTGTAGAATATATCGGCCTGGCTTACTTGCCATTCTGATTCCGGGCAGTGCTCGCCCCTGGTCACATACTTCAGTATGCTCCCAGGGCCTGCGCGCTGGCCGGAACCAGACTGGCGGCGACGCCGACGGCCTGGTGACTGAGGTATCGGGCAAACCTGCTTTACCGTTGACGCCCTGGATCGCCAGGCCCAAAATTTTATTGCCCTTCACGCTGGACTGATTCATGGCTTTAACCCGCCTTCTTATCAAAGATTTTCGTAATATTGAGCAGGCTGACCTGCAGCTGGCACCCGGCTTTAATTTCCTGGTCGGTGCCAACGGCAGTGGTAAAACCAGCGTTTTAGAAGCGATTCATACTCTGGGGCATGGCCGTTCGTTTCGCAGCCTGCAGGCGGGACGCGTCATTCGTCACGATGAGGCGGCGTTTGTGCTGCACGGGCGTCTGGAAAACAAAGAGCGGGAAATTTCAGTCGGGCTGACCAAAAACCGTGCCGGTGACAGCAAAGTGCGCATTGATGGCAGCGATGGTCACAAGGTCGCGGAGCTGGCGCAGCTGTTGCCGATGCAGTTAATCACCCCTGAAGGCTTTAGTTTGCTGAATGGCGGCCCCAAATATCGCAGAGCCTATGTCGACTGGGGCTGCTTTCATAACACCCCCGGCTTTTTTAACGCCTGGAACAACATGCGCCGCCTGCTTAAACAGCGGAACGCGGCGCTGCGCCAGGTCTCACGCTACAGCCAGATTCGTCCCTGGGATCAGGAGCTGGTCCCGCTGGCTGAACAGATCAGCCAGTGGCGGGCGGAATACAGTGCGGCGATTTCAGCAGAAATTACCGCCACCTGTGGCCAGTTTCTGCCGGAATTTGAGCTGCGCTTCTCATTCCAGCGTGGCTGGGACAAAGAGAGCGACTACGCCGAACTGCTGGAACGTAACTTCGAGCGCGACCGCGCACTGACCTATACCGCCAGCGGCCCCCATAAAGCGGATTTTCGTATTCGGGCTGAAGGGACGCCGGTAGAAGATTTACTCTCACGCGGGCAGTTAAAACTGCTGATGTGTGCATTGCGTCTGGCACAGGGCGAGTTCCTGACAAGCCAGAGCGGACGCCGCTGTATTTACCTCATTGATGACTTTGCTTCTGAGCTGGATGAGAGCCGCCGACGCCTGTTGGCGGAACGGTTAAAAGCCACTCAGGCTCAGGTGTTTGTCAGCGCAATTTCTGCCGGACATGTAATCGACATGACCGACGAAAAGGGCAAGATGTTCCGCGTGGAACAGGGTAAAATAGCGGTTCAACCTGAAGATTAAAATGAGCGAGAAACGTTGATGTCGAATTCTTATGACTCCTCAAGTATTAAAGTCCTGAAAGGACTTGATGCGGTACGCAAACGCCCGGGCATGTATATCGGCGATACCGATGACGGTACCGGTCTGCATCACATGGTATTCGAGGTCGTGGATAACGCAATCGACGAAGCGCTCGCTGGTCACTGTAGTGACATTGTGGTCACCATCCATGCCGATAACTCCGTATCGGTGCAGGATGATGGACGCGGCATTCCTACCGGTATTCACGAAGAAGAGGGCATCTCTGCCGCTGAAGTGATCATGACCGTGCTGCATGCTGGCGGTAAGTTCGATGATAACTCCTATAAAGTCTCCGGCGGCCTGCACGGCGTGGGCGTCTCCGTGGTTAACGCCCTGTCGCAGAAGCTGGAGCTGACCATTCGTCGCGAAGGCAAAGTGCATCAGCAGATTTACGTCCATGGCGTACCGCAGGCACCGCTGGCGGTGACGGGTGAGACCGACATTACCGGGACCCGTGTGCGTTTCTGGCCGAGCCACGAAACCTTTACCAACGTGCGCGATTTTGAGTATGACATCCTGGCGAAACGCCTGCGTGAACTCTCATTCCTGAACTCCGGCGTGTCGATTCGTCTGGATGATAAGCGTGATGGCAAAAGCGATCACTTCCACTATGAAGGCGGCATCCGGGCGTTTGTTGAGTACCTCAACAAAAACAAAACCCCGATTCACCCTACCGTGTTCTATTTCTCTACCGAGAAAGATGGCATTGGTGTGGAAGTGGCGCTGCAGTGGAACGACGGCTTCCAGGAAAATATCTACTGCTTTACCAACAACATCCCACAGCGCGACGGCGGTACACACCTCGCCGGTTTCCGTTCAGCGATGACCCGTACCCTGAATGCCTACATGGAAAAAGAGGGTTACAGCAAGAAGGCCAAAGTCAGCGCCACCGGTGATGATGCCCGTGAAGGTCTGATCGCTGTGGTTTCGGTGAAAGTACCGGATCCTAAATTCTCCTCGCAGACCAAAGATAAACTGGTCTCCTCCGAGGTGAAAACAGCGGTTGAGCAGCAGATGAATGAGCTGCTGGCTGAATACCTGCTGGAAAACCCATCAGACGCCAAAATTGTAGTCGGCAAAATCATTGACGCTGCCCGTGCCCGTGAAGCGGCACGCCGCGCTCGTGAAATGACCCGCCGTAAAGGCGCGCTGGATCTGGCGGGTCTGCCAGGCAAACTGGCAGATTGCCAGGAGCGCGACCCGGCGCTGTCTGAAATCTACCTGGTGGAGGGTGACTCAGCAGGCGGCTCGGCCAAACAGGGCCGTAACCGTAAAAACCAGGCGATTCTGCCGCTGAAAGGTAAGATTCTTAACGTTGAGAAAGCGCGTTTCGACAAGATGCTCGCCTCCCAGGAAGTGGCCACGCTGATCACCGCGCTGGGCTGCGGTATTGGTCGCGACGAGTACAACCCGGACAAGCTGCGCTATCACAGCATCATTATCATGACCGATGCCGACGTCGATGGTTCGCACATCCGTACCCTGCTGCTGACCTTCTTCTATCGTCAGATGCCTGAAATCATTGAGCGCGGCCACGTTTATATCGCCCAGCCGCCACTCTACAAAGTGAAGAAAGGCAAGCAGGAGCAGTACATCAAAGATGATGAAGCGATGGATCAATATCAGATCGCTATCGCGCTTGATGGCGCGACGCTGCACACCAATGCCAGCGCGCCGGCGCTGGGCGGTGAGCCGCTGGAGACGCTGGTCACTGACTTCAACAGCACCCAGAAGATGATCAAGCGTATGGAGCGCCGTTATCCGATGGCCATGCTGCGTGCGATGATTTATCACGACACGCTGAGCGACCTGACCAGCGAAGCAGAGGTTACAACCTGGCTGAATGGTCTGGTGAGCTATCTGACTGAACGCGAAGCGCATGGCAGCACCTATCTGGCACAGGTGCGTGAAAACCGCGAATCAAACCTGTTCGAACCGGTACTGCGCGTCCGTACCCACGGTGTAGATACTGACTATCCGCTGGATGCTGATTTCATTCAGGGTCCTGAGTATCGCAAAATCTGCGCCCTGGGCAGCAAACTGCGTGGTCTGCTGGAAGAGGATGCTTACATCGAGCGTGGCGAGCGTCGTCAGCCAGTGGCAAGCTTCGAACAGGCGATTGAGTGGCTGATTAAAGAGTCGCGTCGTGGCCTCTCGGTCCAGCGCTACAAAGGTCTGGGCGAGATGAACCCGGAGCAGCTGTGGGAAACCACCATGGATCCAGACAGCCGTCGTATGCTGCGCGTCACCATTAAAGATGCGATTGGCGCTGATCAGCTGTTCACTACCCTGATGGGCGATGCGGTTGAACCGCGCCGCGCCTTCATCGAAGAAAATGCGCTGAAAGCCGCCAATATCGATATTTAACCGGCATCAGAGATGAAAGGCCATCACCCAGGTGATGGCCTTTTTTTTGTGCCGTCCGGGCGGAAAACCCACCAGGGCGTGCCTTCCTGCCCACAGGCTGCGATCCCGATCACGTTTTAACCCGGTCAGCTCCCTTACTCTTGCCCCTCTTTGCGCATTTACCGCGCACTATTCCACACAGGGAGTTACACCATGATTGTTTGCGATCGTCACGACTGGGACAGAGAACGTCACGCCTTTCATCCGGTAGTCGATCAGGCGATAAGCTGGATTGCCAGCACAGATTTCAGCCAGCTGGAAACCGGCAAATATGAGATTCTGCCCGACAACAAAATGTTCTGTCTGGTGCAGGAGATGATGACCGAACCGGCCAGCGCGCGTAAAGCGGAGTCCCACTTCAACTACATCGATATTCAGTATCTGCTGGCAGGCACCGAAAATATTGGCGTGGCCCGCGCCCATCCCGACCAGCACATCACCGAAGATTTTGCCCAGCAGCGAGACCTCGTTTTTTATCAGAGGATATTGAATGAGTCTGTGATTACGCTGATCCCCGGCATGTTCGCGCTCTTTTTCCCGCACGATATCCATCGCCCCTGCTGCGCCCCTGGCGAACCCGCAACAATCCGAAAAGCCGTGATTAAAATCCACCGCGATCTCTTTACCGCCTGAACCTGGTGGTCAGCTGGCCGTTCTCGCCTGCCATGAAACTGGTCAATGTGCGCTGAATCGCGCTAGCATTGAACAAAACCCAGACGCTACGAGGACTCTATGGCTATTAAATTGATCGCTATCGACATGGATGGCACCCTGCTCAACCCGCAACATGAGATCACCCCGGCGGTGAAATCCGCCCTGGATCGCGCCCGTCAGCAAGGGGTGTCGATTGTTCTGACCACCGGTCGGCCGTTTGTGGGTATCCAGCGCTATCTCATGGAACTGGATATGCAGACGCCCGGCCAGTACGCGATCAGCAACAACGGTGCGCTGGTTCATCAGGCCGAAGATGGTGAGTGCGTGGCGGAAGTGACGCTGACCTTTGAGGACTACCTCTACATCGAGAACCTGGCGCGTGAGCTTGGCGTACATTTCCAGGCATTCGACAAAACCCATCTCTATACCCCTAACAAAGACATCAGCGAATACACCATCCATGAAGCGAGCCTGACCGGCATTCCGGTGCGCTACCGCGCGGTGGAGGAGATGGATCGTGCCATGCGCTTCCCGAAACTGATGATGATCGACCGGCCCGCTCTGCTCGACGCAGCGATTGCCCGCCTGCCCGGGCATGCTCAGCAGACTTACACCATCCTGAAGAGCGCGCCTTATTACCTCGAAATCCTCGATCGTCGGGTGAATAAAGGCCAGGGCGTCAAAATGCTGGCTGAGAAGCTCGGCCTGAAGCAGGAAGAAGTGATGGCGATTGGCGATCAGGAGAATGACCTGGCGATGATTGAATACGCAGGAACGGGTGTCGCAATGGGGAATGCCATTGACTCTGTTAAGAAAATTGCTCAGTTCATCACCAAAACCAATATGGAAGATGGCGTCGCGCATGCCATCGAAGAGTTAGTGCTGTAACGGCCTGTTCTCTGCCGGGCCACTCCGGCCCGGCTCCCTTAACCCGGCAAAAAAGCTGCACCGCAAAACAGAATCGCGTAATTTGTTGGGCAACTCTTTCTCCGCGGGTTTCATCATGTCAGAAAAACAGATCACCTTTGCTGCCCGTCAGCATCAGCTCACCAATATTAATGTCTGGACTGCCGACAGTCAGTGGCTGGCGTTTGACGTTCGTCCATCGGGCGCGTCGTTTACCAGCCAGACCATTGAGCGGGTCAATGTGATGACCGGTGAGGTGGAGGTGCTCTATCAGGCCCGGCATGGTGCTCATGTTGGCGTCGTCACGGTCAGTCCCGATCTGCCACCGCGCTACGTCTGCATTCATGGCCCGGAACATCCCGATGCCAGCTGGCAGTATGACTTCCACCACCGGCGCGGGGTGATCGTTCAGAACGGTGCGGCGGTGAATCTGGATGCCTGTGATATCTCGCCGCCGTTTACCCCTGGCGCGCTGCGTGGCGGCTCGCATGTGCATGTCTTTAGTCCCGACGGTTCTCGCCTGAGCTTTACCTACAATGACCACGTGATGCACGAGCTGGATAGCCGGCTCGATCTGCGCAACGTCGGCATCGCGGTGCCCCTTTGCGCTGTAACGCCTGAAAAGCAGCATCCGCGCGAATATGACGGCACCTTTTTTTGCCTGCTGGTGAGCCAGACGCATGCGGAACCGCTGCCAGGCAGTGACCAGATTAATCGTGCCTGTGAGGAGTGCTGGGTCGGTGAGCGTGGCTACCAGAAGCCGGACGGCAGCTGGCAGCGCTGGGCGATCGCCTTTATTGGCGACACGCTGACGGCGCAGGGCGAAAAACGTCCTGAAGTTTTTATTGTTGATTTGCCTGATGCGCTGGAGGATTACGCCCGCGCCGGAGAGATGCCGCTGGAGGGCAGCAGCCAGCAGTTACCTGCGCCACCGGCTGGCGTGCAGCAGCGTCGCCTGACGCACAGCCGTGGCGTGGCTCTGCAACCACGCCACTGGCTGCGCGCCGCACAGGATGGCAGCCAGATAGCGTTTCTGATGGCGGATGCCGCAGAGGTGATTCAGCTCTGGACGGTGTCCCCCAACGGCGGCGAACCGCGTCAGATCACCCGACTCAGCCACAGCATTCAGTCCGCCTTTAGCTGGCATCCTGACGGTCAGGCGATCGCTTTTATCTGCGATAACAGCGTGATGCGATGTGACGTTGAGAGCGGCGCGTGTCAGCGTCTGACCCGCAGAACGGAAGAGGCGCCATCAGGTGACGCGGTGGTCTGGTCACCTGATGGTACACAGATTGCTTATATGCGTGAGGTGAATGGCTGGCGGCAACTCTTTACGGTTGCGGCAGTGACCGCATAGGAGGCATAGGCTGCGCCTGCGCCAGGCTTTCCTGCGTATGCGCCAGCCTTTCGCTCTGCAGGATGCGTTCACGTGGAGAGTCGAGAGATTTATCTTTGTCGCTGCGGTAGTAGTCCCACGGCAGCAGCAGCGTATCCAGCACGGCAGAGAAAGGAAGATCGATTAACGCCAGCGGCTTCAGCGCCCAGCTGGTATCACCATCGGACAGCATATCAGCGCTGGCACGGGTGCCTGGATAGTAGCCCTGACTCGCACCTGTGTGAGACATCACGCTGGAACAGCCGGTTGTTGCCATTGCGCAGCACACCACTCCAGCCAGAGGTAAGGTCTTCATCAATTTCATCATCATCATCCCTTCAGTCATGGCATAAGCCTGGCTGAGTTTGCTTGCCAGACAACGTCAACACTCTGGGGCGAAGTCCGTCTGGGTCTGGCAAAAGTAGTCCTGAGTGTATGTCATTTCCTCAAATTGGCGAAAAAAATTGCATTTCACCCTCTTGAAAATGGTCTTGTGGCACCCATTTTTAGTTTACGGACGCACTCACCGTTGCCGCAAGGGACAGTGGGGTGCCGTATCCAGCCTGTCCAGTAGTGGAAGGTTGCCAAAACTTGCTGAAATTCAGGAGTCTTAATATGCGTAATTTTGATCTCACCCCACTTTATCGCTCTGCTATCGGTTTTGATCGCCTGTTTAACCTGCTCGAATCTAATCAGAATCAGAGCAATGGCGGCTATCCTCCCTATAACGTTGAACTGGTCGATGAAAATCACTATCGCATTACTATTGCGGTGGCCGGTTTTGCTCAGAGCGAACTGGATATCACGGCGCACGATAACGTGCTGATCGTGCGGGGTGCCCATCCTGAAGAGCAGACCGAGCGTAAATACCTGTATCAGGGTATCGCCGAGCGTAACTTCGAGCGTAAATTCCAGCTCGCCGACCACATTGTGGTGCGCGATGCCCGTCTCGAGAATGGTCTGCTGAGCATCGATCTTGAACGTCTGGTGCCGGAAGAGGCGAAACCACGCCGTATTGAGATTCTGAAGTAATATTGAGGTTCTGAAACAGTCATTAAAAACGCCGCGTTAGCGTAATGCTGGTCAGTTAAGATTAGATTTGTAAAGGCTGTCACGGTCAAACGTGGCAGCTTTTTTTGTGGGCGAGCGAGCCGCAGTGCGGGCCAGCGCACCTCTGCTGCTGCCGGGCCGTCCTCGCGCCGCTCACGCGGTACCTTCGGCTTTGACGTCGTGCCGACGAACCGTTCGGGGATCGGCCTTCCCTGGCCGGCCCCGAACTGTCCACGCTTCCCGGCGTGGACTTCTGACCCGCCGTCACGCCTCAGCGCTGCGGATAGCCCTTTCAGCAGCAGAGGCGCTCAGGCTCCCACTCTCGTGCCCTTTTTAACAGCACGCACCAGAAGCTTCAGAGCAGGCCGGTGGCGATCAGGAGCAGGCAATCCGCAGCGCTGAACAGAATGAGTCTGCCAGGAGAGCCCGCAGGACGCGGGCGAAAGGCGGGGCGGCACAGGATGTGCCATCCCCGGCGGTCCGTCAGGCAGAGGAATGAAGTGAAGGAACCGCGCAGCGGCGCGAGGACCGCCAGCCCCTGAGCGGCACCAGACTGCGTTATCACCTGTCGCTTAACTGACTGGCATTACGCGTTAGCGGCGTTTTTTTTGCCCTTATATCTGAAGGCAGATTTGTCCTTACGACTGCGTTCGCATCGCTAAGCGCTGACCCAGCACGCCACCAAACACGTTGACCAGCAGTCCCAGTATAATCACCACCGCACCCAGCATCTGCTGCCCGGAGAGATGCTCATCCAGCACCAGCGCGGCGGTAATAATCCCCACCACTGGCACCAGCAGCGACAGCGGCGCGACGCGCCAGGTTTCGTAGCGACTCAGCAGATTCCCCCAGATAGCGTAACCCACAATGGTGGCGACAAACGCCAGATAGAACAGCGCCAGCACGGTCTGCAGGCCGATATGCAGCAGGCTGTTAACGATGGCGGCCTGACCATCAAACAGCAGCGAACAGGCAAAGAAAGGGATAATCGGCACCAGCGCACTCCAGACCACCAGTGACATAATCGGTACGCTACGGTTCCGCATAATAATCTTATTGGTGATATTACCCAGCCCCCATGAGAGCGCCGCCGACAGCGTCAGCATCATGGTGGTCAGCGTGATACCGGCGCTGGTCTGCCCTTCCATGCCTGCCGTCGCCAGCAAAAACATTCCCAGCGTAGCGATGATAATCCCGACGATATGATTCCAGCGCAGCTTCTCCGCCAGCAACAGCGCGCCCAGCAACAGGGTAAAGAATGCCTGCGCCTGCAGCACCAGTGAGGCCAGACCGGCAGGCATGCCGAGCTTGATCGCCAGGAACAGAAAGGCGAACTGACCAAAACTGATGGTCATGCCATAAACCACCAGCCAGCGCAGCGGAATCGGCGGGCGGCGCACAAAGAAAATGGCGGGAAAGGCGACCAGGGTAAAACGCAGCCCGGCGAGCAAAAAAGGCGGCATACCCTGCAGCCCCAGCTTGATCACCACAAAATTGACGCCCCACGCCACCACCACGCACAGCGCTAACAGCATATCTTTTACCGACATCAGAAACTCCTTGTCCCGCCGTCAGGCGGTGACCGCAATGGGGGTCGCGATATCGGCACAGCAGCCTTCACCCACGATGCGAAAATAATCATCTGCAGCCAGCGCGATCGACTTATCCAGCTCGCCCGCGTTAAACCATAACGTGCCGACCTGTTGCAGCCGGGTATCCACCCGCAGCGCCAGCCGGTCATCAAAACTAAACGGCGGCACCGCGCCCATCACACAGCCCGTCAGCGCCTGCGCCAGCTCCGGAGCGGCGAAAGAGGATTTTTTGCCGCCGATGGCGCGCGCCGCACTTTTGAAATTGATCCGGCAGTCGCCCGGCACTATCGCCAGCAGCTGACGCGACGGCGCACCATCCGGCATGCTGACTTCCAGCACCATCGCTTTGGCCGCCTGGCCCAGCAGGTTGCCGCGTATCTGGCTGATCTGTTCGGTCTGCCCTATCGCTTCATGTTGCACCACGCGGTAGCTGGCCCGCTGCTGATCCAGCAGCGCAGTGATTTTTTCAAACGTCGTCATTCCCTTCTCCTGTTCTGGCACAGCCCGGCTTAGCTCCAGGCGATAGCGTGTTTCATTTTTTTATCGGTCAGCCCGAAAAAGAAACCCATGGTGATACGGGTATCGCCTTCGACCCGATCGATCTCATGATAAAACGCAGGATTAAACAGATAGATATCGCCACTGCGTGGTGAAAATTCGCAGATCTCGCTGTTTTCGATCACCCCACTGCGATAGCCCAGCTCCCCGGCAGTTTTGAACTGCTCATCCTCCGGCGACCACTTTTTGTTGTAGATGCGCAGTGCCCCGCCCGCATTACACTCCTGCAGGCAGACCACGCAGCTGAGCTGATGCAGGATTTGCGTCACCACCAGCGAGGTCTCTGCGGCGTCGCGCACGATATTGTCGTTATGCAGCGGGTTCGCGACGCCATTGGCATGAAAGCGCACGATAGAACCGGCATAGTCTCCACAACCCGGTTCGTGGGCGATGCGTAAACTTTCCAGCCGCAGCGCATGCTGAACCCAGAGGTAAATCTGTTCGCGCAGCGTATTCAGCGAGGGCGGCAGCGCCGGCTGGATATCGCGCAGCTCGGTAAAGTAGTTATCGGGAGCCGCAGTATGACGCGCCAGATAGGGGCCGAGCGTGGTCAGCGCGCCATTGGGATAGTGGGAGACACGGATCTTTTCCCGGCAGCTCTGCAGGTCAGTCACCACCGCTTCCCGCACCTCTGGCGTCAGGAAATTACGCAGCACCAGCAGCGGCACCCGTGCGGTGACGATGTCATCCAGCCAGGTCGATTCCACAAACATGTTGGGATTAATCACGCGGAACTGATTGAAAATTGCCATGTTTATCACTCCCTAAACGGTATTTCATAGAGTTCATGATTGTTCATTCGCCGCCAGTTGCCAGCGCTGCCTGGTATTGCCACGGGTTCAGAGGCGATCAGCGTGCAACCATCCTGTTGCTGAAAATGCATCGTAAAATAGTCGGGCCAGGGCGTGTCGTGCGGATACCACTGCCACGCCCAGGCTTTGTCACGGGTGACGAAAATGGCATTGCCTGCGCTGCCGCCCGGCTCTACCTGCGCCATCTTTGCGCGCAGATAGTCGCGGTTGAAATCGGCAGGCGTGGTCTGATCCACCAGATAACGCAGATACTCTTCTGAATCGAAGCGCGATTCGGCCAGACCGAGCTGGCGGTAAATCGTCGGCAGAAAGCCGTTATGCATCATGTACCACTGATGTCCGGCGCTGTTGCGCCACAGCGGATGAGAAAACGCCAGTCCCTGATTTTTACTCAGCGTGGCGTGCCGCACATGCACCGCCAGAAACCGGCTGCGCAGGCGATCTACATCGATACCCGGCAGCGCTTCTGCGAACGCGCCGGTGCCGTGCAGGGTACGAATCTCACCCTCTTCGAGCCACAGACAGCCCCAGCCGTTAGGGTGTGATTTGATCGGGCCATCGTGTTCGGCGCTTTCACCGCAGCTCATGGCGCGCGCCGCCTCCAGAATCTCTGCGCTGTCGAACCGGCCATGCGCCAGAATCATCCTGCACATACTTTATCTCTCCCGGCCGCCACCGGCTGCGCGGTAATCACCTGCTGAAAAGTGGTCATAATCGGCTCATGCGCTGTGGCCGTCAGGCTGAAAGTGGCCAGAATGCCCGCGTGACGCGTCAGGTCGGCATAGAGCGATGAGCGTGACGAAACCTGTAACGCAGGCAATCTGAGTGGCGGTAACAACGCGCCCTGCTGATGCTGATCGATCCAGCGTTCGGCAGCCTGCAGCTGCGCCGGTTGCCGCAACCGCAGCTGGCCGACCGCACCGGGTGTGGTTAAGGCAAACGCGGGCAATGCGCCACCCGCCTCCAGCCGGAAGGTGATTTCCGCCCAGTTGATGCCGGTCGCCTCCTGCACCAGCGTCGCCACACCCATGCCGGAGAGCCGGAACCCCATCTCCAGGAAATGCGGCACGCCGTTGACCACAATAAAATCGATATGAAATGCACCCTGACGGTAGCCAAAGGTTTCACAACAGAAGGTCATCAGGCTGCTGAACGAGGCTGGCAGGGCCGCTGCCGCCATCGCCACATGCCCCGACTCATAAAAGCTGACGCAGCCCTCAGCATCCCGGTGCTGCTCAATCACCTTCTGGCAGCAGGTCAGCGCCTGGGGATGTCCCTGATGCACCACGCCCTGTAATGAAAACTCATCGCCGATCAGCGCGCTTTCCACAATAAAGCCGCTGAAGCCGCGTCCGCCGTAGTTCATGGTCTGTACCAGCTGTTTCACTACGCTATGCAGCTGATCGGCATGCTCAATCAGCCAGATACCCAGGCCGCCGCCGCCATCCACCGGCTTCACGACGCAGGGATAGATCAGCGCCTGTCCGGCATCCAGAATGCTGAGCGGCGAGGCGAAAAAGCGGAACTCCGGCTGCGGGAAGCGCGGCCAGGCTTTTTTCAGCGCCATACGCTGCGCATATTTATCCAGCGGAATAAAGGCGGCGGGCGCATCCGGCCCGGCCAGCATCTCGCGCAGTCGTCCGGCGCTGGCGTTGTAGGCTTCAAAGCCCGCCAGCACCACCAGCGGATGCGCCAGTAAACCGGCGTGCAGATAGGCCTGCATCACCTCCCAGGGATTCTCGGGGCGATCGAGGCGAATGATCAGATCAAACGGCAGAGCCAGGCTTAACGACTGGTAATCGACGAAATCACCCATTTCAGCCAGCACGGTAAAATAGCCGTCGCGCTTCGCCACCGCGCAGTAAGGATTTTGCCCGTCGCGGGTGGCGCCAATTTGCAGAAAAATCTTTTTCATCGCCTCGCCTTACCGGGTTAACGCCCGGAAATGATTTCTGTCACGATGTCATTCAGTACACCGTTATTGACCTGAATCACCGCTTTGTGGGGATCAAAACGCAGCACGCGCGATAGCGGATCGGCGCTTTTGCCCTCCAGCAGCGAACTGACCGGCTTGCTCTGCCAGCAGTGCCACATCTGCGTCAGCGTCATGCCGGAGAGCCGGGTTAACTGCTGTGCCAGCGCGCCATCCTCACTGCGTTGCTCAAGCAGGTCGCGGATGGCCGCCTCATCCAGCGTAATCTGCTGCTGCATCAGCCAGTGTCCGAGCTGCTCTCCCTGCGCCAGGAACGGGGAGTAGATCATGCAGATCAGCTGATCTTCGCTGAGGTCAAACGCCTGTATGGCGAAGTCCGCCGCGCGCTGCCGCTGCTGCTGGATCGCGGCATCATCCTGATAGCGCGCCGCCATCTCATCGATTAGCGCGGGCGGAAAATCTTTCTTCACCATCAGTCCCAGCGCAAAGCGCACATATTCGCGGATCCCTTCGGCATAGTGGCGCTGCAGCAGCGTTTCTGCCCGCAAGCCGCGCAGGTGTGCCATCAGCGTCGGATTACCGCAGTCGGATTCGGAGAAGCTGAACATCAGCGCATCAAAACGGAAGCGCATAAATTCGCTGAGCAGTGCCCAGTGCGCGCCCGCTTCATAGGCGGTGTCCTGATAGATGTTGAAGAACAGTGGATTGCGCGCCAGCTGGTGGGTGATGCGGTGCGCAGGCGTCAGCTGATCGGCGCCATAAACATCGCTGAAGTAGCGCTCTGCCACGCCATCCAGCGTCTGCAGAAACCCACTGAAGCCCCTGCTTTTGTCCACCACCGGCGCATCAAACAGCCGTGAGAGGTGCCGCGCCCAGGCGACATAGGCGGCCTGCTCCTGTGGTGAGTCGCCGGTAACAATCAGATCCACGCCACCGTTGTAGTCTGCCGCCAGGCCAAAGGAGTTCACCATGCTGAGATTACAGGCGTTGCAGAAGGTCGAGCGCGCGTCGGCGCGAAACCGATGGCCATTCATCAGCACGTCATTGCGGTTCTGCTGCCGCACGCTGTCCGGCATCGGCAGGC
Source organism: Panax japonicus (assembly GCA_020205505.1). Lineage (NCBI taxonomy): Eukaryota > Viridiplantae > Streptophyta > Magnoliopsida > Apiales > Araliaceae > Panax > Panax japonicus. The sequence goes on along the minus strand of JAINUV010001461.1, from coordinate 2,282,144 downwards.
CGCGGTCAAACGGCCGGATCAGCAGGCCATCCACGACCAGACACTCCACCCGCTCATCGTCATGCATCGCCAGCGACTGATAAACGCGGTGGATATTCTCCATTACGCTCTGATTCATCGCCGCATGGCGATTGGTGCTGATCCGCAGATGAAAGGTGCTGCCCTGCTGCTGCCAGATCAGTCCCTGAATGTAACGCACGTAAGCCACCATGTAGCTGCTGTCTTTTCCCCCGCCATAGGCGAGCAGTACACGGTTATTCTCCAGCAGCTGCTGATCCGGCAACGCTGCCAGCAGGCGAAGAGAGCAGCGCTGAGCGGACTCAATGATGGCGGGTGACAGATACGCTTCCATCTCCTTCATCATGGCGGGCAGATTATTCATTTCTCACGTTTTCCTCAGGTGAACAGAATCACTTTATGGTCTGAAGCCCGGGGCTGACGGGGTTGCCGGGCCGTTTAGCGTTATGAATAATTAAGAGATGCAGCCTAAAGTACTTTGAATGTACTCTGTTGAATATGCACAGATCAGCGCGATATGGGGTGGAACAGATGGCCGATATTATCGGGGAACAGGAGAGTCAGAGCAGTCGTTACCGCCAGATCGCAGAACAGATCAAGCAGGCCATTCATGCCGGTTCGCTGGCACCTGACAGCCGTCTGCCGTCGGTGCGCACGCTGGCGACGCAGTACAATGTCAGCCTCACCACCGCCCTGAAGACACTGCGCACGCTGGAAGATGAGCGCTACGCCGTTGCCCGCCCCAAATCGGGCTTTTTTGTTGCCCCGCAGCGGCCTTCTTCCCGTCAGCTGCCCGCCGTCAGTGAACAACCGCGCGCCATCGCGCCGCTTGATGAGCAGACAGAACTCCATCTGGCGATGCTTGGCTCAGACTGCCGGGTGCGTCTCGATCTGGCCAACGGCGACAGCGCACTCTATCCGGTCAAGCGCATCGGCCTGCTGATGCGTCAGATGGGCTACAGCAAACCGGCCCTGCTCGGGAATACGGTGAAGGGCACCGGCTATGCGCCGCTGAAAACAGAGATTGCCCGCCGGGCAGTGGGTTACGGCTGCAATATCAGCGCTGACGATATTCTGATCACCAACGGCTGCATTGAGGCGATCTCGCTGTCGCTGCGCGCCACGACCCAGCCAGGCGATGTGGTCGCCGTGGAGTCACCCTGCTATTTCGTGCTGCTGCAGATGCTGCATAACCTCAATTTACGGGTGATTGAAGTGGAAGCCGGGCCGGAAGGGTATGTCGATGTCGCGAAGCTCACCGGGCTGTTTAAGCGCAAGGCGGTGCGGGTTTTTCTCACCCTGTGCAACGTCAACAATCCGCTGGGAAAAAGCATTCCCAACGAGCATAAGGCCTATATTGCGCGGCAGGCGGATGAAAACGATGTGGTGATCATCGAGGATGATATTTTCGGCGATACCGCCTTTGGTGAACGCCGCCCTTTCCCGATGCGCGCCTTCAGCCCCAACGCCATTCTCTGCAGCGGCTTCTCTAAAACCGTGGCGCCAGGCATTCGTATCGGCTGGGTTCACAGCGTCAACTACATGCGCAAAATCGCCTCACTGAAATATACCTCAACCATGGGCACCTCGGTGCTGTCGCAGGCGGCGGTGGCGGAACTGCTGCGCAGCGGCGGCTATGATGCTCACCTGCGTAAGCTGCGGCGTGAGCTGGCACGACAAATCCGTGAAATGCGTCAGTCGGTGTTACGGGAATTTCCGGCGGGAACCCGGGTGTCTGATCCGGAAGGAGGCTATGTGCTGTGGGTTGAGATGCCCCGACAGGCGCTGAACGTGCGCGAGCTGTTTCTGAAAGCGCGCAACGCGGGCATCGGCATTGCGCCGGGCCACATTTTTGCCACCGACCAGCGCTACGATCACTGTTTCCGGCTGAATGCCGGTTTTGGCTGGAATGCAGAGGTGGAACAGGCGATTCAGCAGCTGGCACAGTGGTGCCAGCTGTCGTTAACCGATTCGCAGGATTAGCTGTCGCGCCAGGCGTTCTCAACCTCTTCCGCCAGAATCTGCACCGCTCGCTCAATATTCTCTGCATCCGGCACGTAATTCATCCGCATACATTGATGGGTGTGCGGCCACGCCTGTTCCAGTCCCGGGAAGAAGAAGTGGCCCGGCACCATCAGCACGCCGCGCGCTTTCAGCCGCTGATAAAGCAATTCGGTGGTGATCGGCAGATCGCGGAACCAGAGCCAGAGGAAAATCGCCCCTTCCGGCTTGTGGATCAGGCAACGGTCTTCCGGCAGATAGCGCCGCAGGATCGCAATGGTCTGCTGCACCTTCTGCTGATAGAACGGCTTAATCACCTCTTCGGAGAGCCGCAACAGATCGCCGCGACGGATCATCTCATTGGCAATGGCCGGACCGATACTGCCGGGCGCCAGACTGATGATGCCGTTCATATTGCTCAGCGCGGTGATGGTCTTCTCGTCAGCGATAATGATGCCGCAACGCGCACCCGGCAGGCCGAGCTTCGACAGACTCATGCAGAGAATGATGTTGGGGTTCCACAGCGGGCGCACCTCGCTGAAAATGATGCCGGGGAACGGCACGCCATAGGCATTGTCGATCAGCAGCGGCACGTCATGCTGCTGTGCCAGCGCATCGAGCTGCATCAGTTCATCATCGGTGATCACGTTGCCGGTGGGGTTGGTCGGGCGCGATACGCAGATCAGCCCGACCTCTTCGTTCATCGGCAGATGCTCAAAATCGACATGATATTTAAACTGACCTTCCGGCAGCAGCTCAATGTTCGGCTTCGCCGACACAAACAGCCCCTCTTCCAGGCCGGCATCCGCATAGCCAAGATACTCAGGCGCCAGCGGGAACAGCACCCGCTTTTTGCTGTCATCGGCCCGACGACCGGCGAACAGATTGAACAGATAGAAGAAGGCGCTCTGGCTGCCGTTAGTCAGCGCAATGTTCTGTGCGGTGATAGGCCAGCCAAGCTCATCGCTCAGCAGCCCGGCCAGCGACGCCAGCAGCGTCGCTTTACCGCGCGGGCCATCGTAATTGCACAGCGCCTCGCTGAGTTTGCCTTCCTCATGCATCTGCTGCAGCAGTTGCTGAAAGTAGTCGTTCATGGCCGGGATCTGCGCCGGATTACCGCCGCCCAGCATGATGGTGCCGGGCGTTCGCAGGCCCGCGCCCATATCTTCCATCAGACGTGAGATGCCGGAATGTTGGGTAAATTTGTCGCCGAACTGAGAAAAAGACATAGCGGTTAAATATTTGTGATAGCGAATCGGGGGTCCACCATAACGCCCGCCATGGGCGGGCGCAATGGAAAGGCGAGGGGATTACTTCAGCGCCTGCGGGTTCACGCAGTTTTTCTCGACGCTTCCGCCGAGTGCAGCGAGAAGATTTTCTACCGCATCCTGCATCATGCCGTAGCGGGTTTCGTGGGTGGCAGAACCGATATGCGGCAGCGTCACCACATTGGGCAGCGACAGCAGCGGAGAGTCGGCAGAGACCGGCTCCTGCTCGAATACATCCAGCCCGGCGGCATGCAGTTTGCCCGCCTGCAACGCGGCGATCAGCGCATTTTCATCCACCACCGGCCCGCGACCGGCGTTGATCAGCACCGCATCCGGCTTCATCAGTTCAAGCTCGGCGGCACCGATCAGATGGTGCGTCTCTTCGGTCAGCGGCAAACTGATGCAGACGAAATCACTCTGCTTCAGCAGCGCCTCCCGTTCACAGCGCTGTGCGCCAAAGCGCGACTGCGCCTCTTCATGCTCGCGGCGGGCGTTGTAGAGGATTTTCATGCCGAAGCCAAAGTGGGCGCGCTGCGCCAGCGCCATCCCGATACGTCCCATGCCGAGAATACCCAGCGTTTTATGGTGCACGTCGATGCCGAACTGCGACGGACCGATGCTCTTCTGCCAGTTGCCCGCTTTGACCCAGGCATCCAGTTCCGGCACCCGACGCGCGGTGCTCAGTACCAGCGCCATCATGGTGTCCGCCACGGTTTCGGTCAGCACGGTCGGCGTGTGCATCAGCACCACGTGACGCTGATTCAGCGCATCCACATCAAAATTGTCATAGCCTACAGAGACGCTGGAGCAGACGCGCAGATTGGGCATCTTCGCCAGCAGCTCACCATTCACTTTACCGCCCGATCCCAGCAGACCTTCTGCCTGCTGGAACGCCGCAGCATGTTCCTGCTGGCTTTCCGGCGAGAGATCGCGGATTTCCGTCACGTCACACTGTTCAGCCAGGCGAGCATAGAGATCGTCGGGCAGTTTTTTATAGAGAATTACAGCGGGTTTCATTCGGTGGCTCCCGGTCAATAAGTAGCGGGCGGCTTGCAGGCCGCCCGGAGAAATAGAGGCTAACGTTTACGCTTTCAGGCGGGTTTTGCACCCTGCAGCGGCGGCGCTTTGTTCTGCGCCGGTTTCACAATCAGCGTCAGCCACACCGAAACCAGCAGGGCCGATCCCATAAAGATGTAGGACGCGGACGGGCTGCCGGTGGCTCCATTAAGATAGCCGACAATCCATGAACCGATAAACGACCCCAGCGCACCCATACTGTTAATCAGCGCCATTGCGCCACCGGCGACATTGCGTGGCAGCATCTCAGGAATAATGGCGAAGAACGGTCCGTAAGGCGCATACATCGCGGCACCGGCAATCACTAACAGGGTGTAAGACATCCAGAAATTGTTCGATCCCACCAGATAAGAGCCGAGGAACGCCAGCGCGCCCACCAGCAGCAGCGGCCAGACGAACAGCTTACGGTTCTGGGTTTTATCCGACGCCCAGGAGACCACCACCATCGCAATGGTCGCCGCCAGATAAGGCACCGCGGAGAGCCAGCCCGCCTCTACCATGCCCATCTGCGTGCCGTTACGCAGAATCGACGGCAGCCACAGCACAAAGCCATAGACGCCGATGCTCCAGGCAAAATATTGCAGGCAGAGAATGATCACGTTGCGGTTGCGGAACGCTTCGCTGTAGTTGCGCACCGCTTTAATATTTTCCTGCTCTTTCTGCAGTTCAGCCTGCAATGCCGCTTTCTCGGCATCGCTCATCCAGCGCGCCTGCGCTGGCTTATCCTGCACCAGGAACCACCAGGCGATCGCCCAGACCACCGCCGGAATCCCTTCGAAGATAAACATCTCACGCCAGCCAAACGATTCGATCAGATAGCCTGACACGACCGACATCCACAACACCGTGACCGGATTACCCAGGATCAGGAAGGTGTTGGCGCGTGAACGTTCCGACTTGGTAAACCAGTTGCTGATGTAGATCAGCATCGCGGGCATCACCGCGGCTTCCACCACGCCCAGAATAAAGCGAATGGCCGCCAGCATCGGAATGTTGCTGACCACGCCGGTCAGTGAGGCACAGCCGCCCCACAGGATCAGGCACCAGAAGATCAGTTTCTTGACGCTGCGGCGTTCGGCGTAAATTGCACCCGGGATCTGGAAAAAGAAGTAACCCAGGAAGAACAGCGCACCCAGCAGCGAGGACATGCCTTTGGTGATGCCGAGATCGTCATTAATCCCGGCAGCAGAAGCGAAGCTAAAATTTGCACGATCGAGATACGCCAGGCTGTAGGTGATAAACACGATGGGCATGATGAACCACCAGCGTTTTGGCGCGATTGTCTGCTTTTTCATCGGGAACTCCTGTGACTGTAGAGGGGCGCGAACTACACGTCGCCCAGTTGCTGACGCGTCGGCAGACCTTCGCTGTCACCAATGACCTGAATCGCCATCGAACCAATTTTGTTGCCGCGACGAATCGCCTGCGGCAGCGACTGACCTTCCAGCAGGGCGCTGATGACGCCAACGGCAAAGCCGTCTCCGGCGCCTACGGTATCCACCACGTTGTCGACTTTTATCGCCTCAACCTGGCCCTGCTCGCCCTGCGCCGTTTTATACCAGGCACCGTCACAACCGGTTTTAATCACGACCGCTTTCACACCCTTATCGAGATAGAAATCCGCGATCGCTTCTGGCTGACGATAGCCGGTCAGAATCAGCCCCTCTTTTTCTCCCGGCAGTACCCAGTCGGCATACTCCGCCAGCAGATTGAGCTGCTTACGCATCTCCTCTTCGCTGCGCCACAGTACCGGCCGCAGGTTAGGGTCAAACGAGATAGTTTTACCGCGCGCACGCATCTCTTTGGCGGTGTGCTTCAGCAGCTCCAGCGAACTCTCTGACAGCGCCGCCGCCACACCGCTCAGGTGCAGATGTCGCGCCGAACCAAAATAGTCCGCGTCAAAATCGTCGACCGACAGATGGCTGGCCGCCGAGCCTTTACGAAAATATTCCACCAGTGGATCAGAGCCGTCATCGACTTTGGACTTGAGCTGAAAACCGGTGGGATAGCGCTTATCGACCGTCACCCAGGCGTGGTCGATACCCTCTTTTTCCAGCTGCTGGCAGATAAACCGGCCAAAAGCGTCATCGCCAATACGACTGACCCAGCCCACTTTCAGGCCAAGACGAGCCAGGCCGGTCGCCACATTGAGTTCAGCGCCCGCCGCGCGTTTAACAAAGGTCTCTGCTGCGGCCAGGTCGCCGGTTTCACGGGCGATGAACATCGCCATCGCTTCACCGATAGTGACAACATCAAGCGGACCGTTGTGATGCATAGTGTGATGCGTGGTCATCTTCACTCCTTACACGTTACGCAGCAGCGACACGTAGTGGCGTGTCACCGCAGTCAGATCGTCGCCTTCCAGCGGAAATTCAATACCGCGCGGTGCCTGTGCGGGCAGCTGTTGCAGCAGTGTGCGCCAGTGGTCATCAGCCTCATCCAGCGCAATCGCGCGGTAGCTATCCTGGTGCGCCACGGCGGCTTTAACATGCACATAGCCCACCTGCGCAGCCAGCTGTTGCGCCGCCTGATCGGCATCCTCACCGGTCCAGCACCAGTTACCCATATCAAAGGTCATGCTGATCGGCAGATCCGCTTCCCTGACCGCCGTGAAAAAGGCGACTGACGGAGCCAGTCGGCCATGCTCAGTCTGGTCATTTTCCACCGTCAGCTGAAATGGCAGATCCGCCAGCAGCGCCTGCAACGCTTCGCGAGGCAGCGCACCGGTGAACTCTCCCAGCGCCACTTTCAGCCGCTGAGCGTTTAACTGGCGTGCTTCTTCAACGTAGTGGGTTATACGGGGATTGATTTCGCCGCCGTCACAAAACAGCGTATCGGGCACCGAATAGCTGCTGTGCAGCTGATGCTGCGCCACCGCCCGGGCCAGTGCCGGCAGATCGGCCAGTGCCGCGTCATCAAGCAGTTCGCGGCGGATTTCGACCCCGTCTGCGCCCGCCTGCTGGATAATCGGCAGCAGCGCACGCTGACCGCCGAGAGCGGCGATCTGTGCGTGGCCATATGCGGCGGTCACCACGATGATGTCAGGTTTCATGTTCTACTCCATGGCAGGGTTCTGCCCATAACGAATACAAAAACCCTAAATGGAACCGGTTCCAAAGCAAAGCAGCAAACTGTGAAATTATGATCGTGCTCACGAAGCGAGCACGTAAACGGAAGGTTAAATCTGAAATTCAGTTAAGAGGCTGGCTGGAGCCGCGAACGATAAGTTCGCCAGAGAAGACCTGCTCGGCAACCGGCAATCCGCTGCCTTCAATGCGCGTAATCAGTCGTTCCAGCGCACTGTAGCCAATCTGCCAGGTGGGCTGTTTCAGCGTGGTGATACCGACACCGGCCAGCGCCGCCCACTCCAGTTCGTCAAAACCGAGCAGGCCGATATCGCGGCCCCAGTGCAGATTGAGTCGCTGTAGCGATCGCGCTACCTGCAACGTCAGCGCCCCGTTGGCGACCATCACTGCGCAACGTTTGCCGGTGTGACGCTGATGAAAGGCCAGCAGCGCCTGATCCAGCGCGGCGGGCTGATGCAGCGCCACCTCGGTATTCTCATGCTCAACCTGCGGATGCTCTGCCAGTAGCTGGCGGAAGGCCTGCAGGCGCTCACGGCGCGTGTTGACGCTGCCCAGCGGCTCGCTAAGAAACAGCAGCGCATCGTAGCCATTGTCGACCAGATGCCGCGTTGCCGTTTCAGCTGCCTCGGCGTTATTCAGGCCCACCACATCGCAGGGAAAATCGGGGATTTTACGGTCAATCAGCACCATCGGCAGCAGGGATTGTTGCAGATGGTTCAGCACCTCTTCGCGCATCCCGACGGCGTTAACCACAATGCCCTCAACCTGATAGCTGCTCAGCAATTGCAGATAATGCTGCTCCAGATCCACTTCGTTATTGGTGTTACACATCAGCAGCGTGAAGCCCTGCTCGCGGCAGGCGGCTTCAATACCGCTCATGACATCAACAGAATAGGGATTGGTGATATCGGCGATAATCAGCCCGATCAGGCGGGTACGTCCGCGCTTCAGGCCGCGCGCCATCTGACTCGGGCGATAGCTGAGATCAGCAATAGCCTGTTCGATCCGCGCTTTCAGACCGGCAGAGAGCAGATGCAGTTCACCATTGAGATAGCGTGAAACGCTGGTTTTACCGGTTCGTGCCGCGTGAGCAACATCGCTGATGGTGGCGCGAGGCGGCCTGATTTTCATGAGATATCCTGCGTAATAAGAAACCCGGCAGAGACTAGCACAAGCAAAGCCCTGCGCAAAAAGCGCTACGCCGGTAATTGCAGCCAGGGTTGCCACAGAGTCTGTAACGTCTCCGGCGGTGCGCCATCAATCAGCTGGATGACAATTTCAGCCACCTGTTCACCGGCCTGATGCGGTGTCGCCTGTCGAATGGCGACAATGGGGTGATCGAGAATCGCATCTCGCGGCAATCCTTCCCAGCCCGCCAGCAGAATGGCTCCCTCGCCCGCTGCACGCCCGGCCAGTTGCAGCGCCAGAGCCGCGCCTTCAGCCAGCGCAGCGCAGTCGGTGATGATCACCTCCGGTGCTGGTCCCTCTGCCAGCCACTCCCGGGTTTGCTGATAGCCGGCGCGACGCGACGGTGCCACCGCCGCCATCGCATAAGGCGTAACTTCCCCCAGCGCCGTCAGATAACCCTGACGCCGGTCACGCACCCGCGTACTGTTTTCATTGCTGCCAAGCCAGGCTATCCGCTGCCGTCCCTGCGCCAGCGACCAGCCCACCGCCAGCTGTGAACCGGCAAGGTGATCAACATCAAACCATGCATAGGTAGATGGCAGATCGCTGCGGCCCAGCGCCAGAAAACGAAAATTGGTCTGGAGCAGAGCATGAAGCCGACTGTCTTCTGGCGTGGTGTGGCCGACGATCAGGGCATCAACGGCGCCACTGCGCAGCAGGCGTGTCAGCGTCGACTGACTCTGCTGCTTGTCCGCCAGCAACAGCAGGTTAATGTCATAACGTGCAAGGTGATGCTCCAGCGCCAGCAGCATGTCGCTGAAGTCGCTGCCATTCAGGGGAGAGGCACTGATCGGGTAGACGAATCCCACCGCGTTAGCACGGCCGGTTTTCAGACGCCGGGCCGCCGCATTAGGCCGGTAGCCACGCCGCTGCGCTTCCTGTTCGATGCGTTTACGCGTCTCCTGAGCGACATCCTGATAACCATTGAGGGCGCGGCTGACGGTCGTTACGGAAAGACCTAAAACCGCAGCGATGGCTTTAAGAGACATGGGAAGGCGTCCATTGATCAATTTTTGATCAGACTACCATAAAGCCTCTGCTGGCTCTATTCGCAGAAATATTACTGATACTTTTAACGCGATGCTTTACAGAAAAAAGGCGCCCCCGGGCGGGGGCGACCGCGTTTATCCCAGCGGGCTGAGCGTGATCTCAACACGACGATTTTGCGCTTTGCCTGCTTCGGTGCTGTTGCTGGCAACCGGGTTATCCGGGCCTGCACCTTGGGTGCGCAGGCGATCGCTGGCAACACCCTGCACGATCAACGCGCTGGCGACGCTTTCAGCACGCTGCTGTGACAGACGCATGTTCAGCGCGCGGGTGCCGGTGCTGTCGGTATAACCCACTACGTTTACCGCAGTTTTCGGATACTCTTTCAGCACCATTGAAACACCTGTCAGTGTGTTCGCGCCGGCAGGTTTCAGATTGCTGCTGCTGGAGTCGAAGGTGACATTGTTTGGCATATTCAGGACGATGTTATCGCCATTACGGGTCACGCTGACGCCCGTTCCGCGCATCTTGTCGCGCAGTTTCGCTTCCTGCACATCCATGTAGTAGCCCACGCCACCGCCCAGTGCGGCTCCGCCTGCAGCACCAATCAGCGCACCTTTACGGCGATCTTTCTTCGACGAGGAGAGTACGCCGACACCGGCACCCACTAACGCACCCAGGCCTGCGCCCACACCTGACTTACCCGCCTGAGATTCGCCGGTGTAAGGATTGGTGGTACAACCTGGCAGGGCCAGACTGCCGCTTAATAACAAGGTGATGGCGATTAATTTCTTCTGCATTTTTGTTCCCTTACATTCGACACACAGGGGAAAACCTTTCCCATAAGTGGCACGATTATGCCGCCTGGTGGCCGGGAATGTAGTGAGGAAAAATCCTGATTTAGCGGGAATTACGCCTTTTGGTTGTCAGGATGGCAAAAACAGTTGCTCTGATGGTCGTTTATCAGCCCGCAGGCCTGCATAAAGGAGTAGCAGATTGTGGGGCCGATGAATTTGAAACCACGCTGCTTTAGCGCCTTCGAGAGCGCAATGGCCTGCTCTGAGGTGGTGGGAGCCTGACTATAGTCAGGATAATGGTGGACGATTTGCGCGTTATCGACAAATTGCCAGACGAAGTGGCTGAAATCCTCCCCTTGCGCTTCCATCTGGAGATAAGCACGAGCGTTGGCGATAATCGCCGCGATTTTACCGGCGTGGCGGATAATGCCGCTGTTGAGCATCAGCGTGTCGATCTCTGCCGCATCCATCAACGCTATGGCCTGCGGATCAAACTGGTGAAACGCCGCCCGATAGTTTTCCCGCTTTTTCAGCACGGTTATCCAGGATAACCCCGCCTGCTGTCCTTCCAGACAGAGCATCTCAAACAGCGCACGCTTGTCTCTCTGCGCCACACCCCATTCCCTGTCGTGATAAGCCAGATAGAGGGGATCCTGCGTTACCCAACCACATCGTTGCATCGCTCTGTTCCTTTATAACGAGAATATTTTAGCGGTCCGCTTGATCTTAGAATTAATCAGTTGATAGTTAAACGATCACCGGTTAAATAACAGAGACGGGCCGAAATTTAATTTAAACGCCGGATAATAACTTCAGCCTTGCCTGGAGAAGCGATGTTGCCGAGAAGCGGTTGGAAAGGTCTGCGGATCTGCTGTGCTGTATGGCTGTTAATCTTAACGCAACCGACTTTTGCGCGCGGCGGCATCTCTGCGCCTCAGCATCCCGACTTTCTGCCCGACTACGATACGATTCTGGCGGAGAAGATCGCCCTGACGCCACTTGCCTTCAGCGATGAGAGCCGCGCCCTGTTTGAAGCCGCCATCAACTCTCCCACCGCGTCCCCCATCGCGCTCCACAGTGAAACCGGCAGCGTAGGCACTACCCCGCTGGGAAAACGCTATCGGGCTGGGGTTGACCTGCCCATTGCCCCGTCATTTACCACCGGGCCGGTGGCGCAGTATGCCGTTGATCCGCAGCAGATGAACTGCCTGCAATGTGACTACAGCGATCAACAGAGTCGTGAGCAGAGCGCCAGCGTCGGCTGGCGCATCGATTCGCAGCAGGGATGGATATCGCCCTGGGCGCAGCTGAGTTATCACTATCTGCTGGCAGACACGCCGCAGAATCCCCGGCGTGAGGCGACGAACGGCACCGATCAGTCCGAAGGCATCGATCTGAGCATCGGTGCACAAATGCCTCTGAACGATAATCTGGCGGCTTTCGCCGCGTTTTCACAAAGCGAAGCGCTGAATAACCAGGAGCAGCAACTTTACACCTTTGGCTTCAGCGCCAGCTTCTGACCGGGGCATGAAAAGAGAAAGGGAATCGGGCGTTTAAAATATAATGAGTCCGCTAATCATTATACTGGTAACACTATGCGCAACGATTTGACAATTATTGGCCGCGAAATGACGGTCTTCATACTGGCAGCACTCTTTCTCGCTCTGATGATATTGCCCATCTATATTGATGTGGCCTGGATGAATGATGCGCTGCACGAAACCTCTTTTACTGAAACTACCCAGGAAATCATGCTGGCGGTGATTGCCGCCCTGTTCTTTATTGCGGCCCAGCGCCGTCCGGCTCAGCGCGGCGCGCTGACCTTAGTGGCGGGCTTCTATAGCTGTATGCTGATCCGTGAGCTCGACTTTGTGTTTGATGCCATCCAGCATGGCAGCTGGATCTGGTTCGCCCTGGCGGTGACGGCCGGTTGTCTGGCCGTTGCGCTGCGGACGCCGAAAAAAACCCTGCATGCGCTGGCCAGGCTGCTGCAGCACCGCAGCTGGCCGGTGATGGCCTCCGGCTTTTTAGTGGTGCTGGTCTTCTCACGACTGTTTGGTATTCATGCGTTGTGGCAGCACCTGATGCTGGGGGATTACAACCGCGTGGTGAAAAACATGGCCGAAGAGGGTACCGAACTGCTGGGTTACGGCCTGTGCTGGCTGGCCTCGGTTCGCTATTTATGGCAGACCCGTCCGGCCGCCGCTGCCGTCAGCGTGCGCGCCACCGAATCTGCACCGGCCCGACACAGCACCTCTCCGGTCACCTCGCACTGATCCGCACTCTTGCTTTTTAAGCGATCCGCATCATTAAAAAAGGTACAATAAACACTTCTGCGTCGGCGACGGGTTCCCGGCGCAAGGTGTTCGTTAACCTCAGGTCTTTTCATGTCAGCTAAAATCTTAACTTCAACGCTCATTGGCCTGGATGCCTTCCGACAGGATCCGCTGACTGCCCTGCAGCAGGCGGAAAAGGGCACGCTGGCGGTGTTAGATAATTATGCGCCGGTGATGTACGCCATCACACCTAAGCGTCTGGCTGAGCTGCTGGCGCTGGAAGCCGCCGCCCGGCAGCCGAATGATGTGGCGCTGGATGACAGCCTGTATGACGATTCCCCCGCCGCGATCCATACGCCGGCAGGTAAGTTCGCCATGTATCAGGGCTGGCAGCCGGATGCCGACTTTACGCGCCAGGCCGCGATCTGGGGTGTGTCGCTGGGCGAACCGGTGACCCCCAGCGAGCTGGCGGCCTTTGTGGCTTACTGGCAGGCGGAAGGCCGGATGTTCCATCATGTACAGTGGCAACAGAAACTGGCACGCAGCATTCAGATGAACCGTGCCGCAAACGGCGGGCAACCGAAGCGTGATATCACGCAGTTGCCCGATCCTGACCGTACCATTCCCGATGGTTTCCGAGGTGAATGATGAAAACGCCAAACGATCTCTTTAACCGTCTGAAAAAAATGATGCCCGCAGGCACCCGTCCTAAATTTGCTAATGGCGAAGAGCTACTGGCGTGGAATCAGGAGCAGGGTCGCCTGCGATCAGAGGCGATTGTGCGTGAGAATCGCGCAATGAAAATGCAGCGCGTAATGGGCCGTTCCGGCATTCGCGAGCTGCATATGAACTGCTCATTTGATAATTACCGGGTAGAGAATGAGGGACAGCGCAAGGCGCTGGAACTGGCGCGTCAGTATGCCGCTGAATTTGATGGCAGCATCGCCAGTTTTGTCTTTTCAGGCCGTCCCGGCACCGGTAAAAACCATCTGGCCGCCGCGATTGGCAACGACCTGATCCTGCGCGGTAAAAGCGTGCTGATCGTGACGGTTGCTGATTTGATGTCGAGCATGAAGGGCACCTTCAGCGGCAGCAGCGGCATTACCGAAGAGCGGCTGATTCAGGATCTCAGCAGTGTTGATTTGCTGGTGATTGATGAGATCGGTATGCAGAGTGAATCGCGCTACGAAAAAGTGATTATTAACCAGATTGTCGATCGCCGATCCTCCTCGAAACGCCCGACCGGCATGTTATCCAACCTCGACCATGCGGGCATGAATACGCTGCTGGGCGAACGTGTCATGGACCGTATGCGCCTCGGCAACAGCCTGTGGGTGCGCTTCGACTGGGAAAGCTATCGCAGTCGGGTACGCGGCGACGAATATTAAACAGTGACCCGGCAGCGCCGGGTCACTGCGCTCATCGGGCCTGAAGCCCCTCGTCATAACGACGCGCTACACCGCCTTTGCCCTTCCGCCCATGCCCGGCGCAGCCGGACGCGCTGAGTCAGGATCATCCCGACGTCCGGCCACTGGTGCAGCAGAAAACCCGGCATTAATCCCACGATCTGATCGCGGTCACGATCTTAGCCACAGGCGATCGGGTTGTGTGAAACCGCCCGCAAAAGTGTGGGATGTGGAATACGTATGGGCTGATACACTCAATTCTTACTCCTCTGTTGAGTGAACCCGTAATGAAAACGAACGGCAAAGGCCCTGCACTACTGCGACTGAATAACCAGAAACGGGTGATGACTCAGCTGCGTAAGCTGCGCGTGACGTCGCGTCAGGATCTGGCGGAGGCGCTGACACTCAGCAAAAATACCGTCTCATTAATCATTGATGACCTGCTGGAGCAGGGCCTGATAGAGGAGCTGGGGCCGGTCAGCGTCGCTTCCGCCGGACGGCCTAAAATCGGGATTACCCTGCGGCCGGAAAAGCTCAAGAGCGCAGGCATCATGGTGGAACGCAACGTTATCCACTGGCGGGTCTGCGACTATTTTTCACAGGTGCTGGCTGAAAAGACGCTGCGCACCGATACCAGTAACCCGACCCGACTGCTGGCTGAGCTGGCGATGCTGTGCCGGGAACTGGTGAAAAGCTATCCTGATTTGCTCGGCATTGGCCTGGGTTTTCCCGGTATCGTCGATCCCCGGCGCGGCTGGATGCATATTTCATTGCCCCTCGAATGGCAGGATGTTGACCTGCTGGGCGCGCTGAATAAGCACGTCAGTCTCCCCATCCGCATTATGAATAATGTCAAAGCCGCTGCGCTGCTGGCGGTACAGCTGCGTGGATTATCTGTGGAGAGCGGTCACTTTTATCTGCGTATTTCCGAGGGAATTGGCGGTGCACTGGTACAGCATGGCGAAGTATTTACCGGGCACAGCTGGACGGCGGGCGAGGCGGGACATCTGGTTGTCCAGCCCGACGGCCCGCGTTGTAGTTGCGGCCGCCGCGGTTGCCTGGAAGCGCTGGTCAGCCAGCCTGCGGTTAAACAGCAGCTGGCGCAGCGTCAGCCTGGCCTGAGCTGGCAGAACCGCGACAGCGCGCCACGGGTGGTGGATGAGGTGATGGCGCAGGCGGGTGGCTATCTGGGTGCGGCGCTGAGTCAGATTATGCTGCTGCTCAATCCCGCCACCATCATCATTGATTGTCCGTGGAACGCCAGTGAAGTCTTCTGCAAGGCGGTGCGCACTACCGCACACGGCAACGCGCTGGCCTTTACCGCCGCACACACCCTGCTGCACTTTCCTGAGCAACGGATCGATCCGGCCAACGGGCTGGCGCTGGCGGTGCTGGAGCAGAGTGAGCAGCGGATGATCTAGTGGCTCAAGCCGCCCTGATTCATCCGGTATCCATCCACCTCAGACTGAACGCTTCCTGCTACAACACATTCTCCCCAAAATGCTGGCGATACTCTTTCGGCGTGGTGTCGTAGCTTTTGCGGAAGACCGAATAGAAGTATTGCAGCGAAGGATAGCCGCACATCTGTGAGATCTCATTGATGTTGAGCGATGAAGAAGCCAGCAGCTCGCGCGCTTTTTCCAGTTTTTCACGGTGGATCATCGCATGGAGGGTGTCGCCGGTCTCATCCCGAAAGCGCTTTTCCAGATTAGAGCGCGACAGCCCGACGGCATCCAGCACCTGCTCCACTTTAATCCCCTTACAGGCATTGAAGCGGATGTAGTGCATCGCCTGAATCACCGCCGGATCGCGCAGCGAGCGGAAGTCGGTAGAGCGCCGGGCGATGACTTTCACCGGCGGCACCAGGATGCGCTGAAGCGGTAAGGGTTGCTTATCCAGCAGCCGATGCAGCAGTTTGGCCGCCTGATAGCCCATCTGCCGTGAGCCCTGCGCCACGGACGAGAGCGCCACGCGTGACAGATAGCGGGTCAGCTCCTCATTATCAATCCCGATCACCGTAAGCTTCTCCGGCACCGGGATTTTCAGGTGTTCGCACGCCTGCAGCAGGTGTCGCGCCCGTGAATCCGTGACGGCGATAATGCCGGTTTGCGGCGGCAGCGTCTGCAACCAGTCGGCGAGACGGTTCTGGGCGTGCTGCCAGTTTTCCGGCGCGGTTTCCATGCCCTGATAGACCACGCCCTGATAACGCTCACGTCCCACCAGCTGGCGAAACGCCTGTTCACGCTCCTGTGCCCAGCGCTTGCCGCTGGAGACCGGTAAACCATAGAAGGCAAAGCGGTTGATGCCCTTCTCTTTCAGATGCAGAAAGGCTTTTTCCACCAGCGCGGCGTTGTCAGTCGCGATATAGTGCACCGGCGGATAATCCTCCTGCCGGTGATAAGAGCCGCCAACGCCGACAATCGGCACGGAGACATTCGACAGCAGGGTTTCGATGGAGCGATCGTCGTAATCGGCGATCACCCCATCGCCCAGCCACTCCCGGATGTTGTCGATGCGGCAGCGGAAATCTTCTTCGATGAAGATATCCCAGTCAGTCTGCGACGCCTGCAGATACTCACCGACGCCCTCCACAACCTGACGGTCATACACTTTGTTGGCGTTAAACAGCAGGGTAATGCGATAGCGTTTCTCATGCATGATGGCGCGTTCCCTTAAATCCTCAGCGCATTGCATAACACGGCTGAAAGGGGCAAAAAAATTGTTTGCGCCACAATGTGATCGCCCGCGCGATTACACCCGACGCCGCGTTGCCGTATCCATCCACACCGCCAGCAGCAGAATCGCGCCTTTAACGATGTACTGCCAGAAAGTCGGCACATCCATCATGCTCATGCCGTTATCCAGCGAGGCCATAATAAAGGCCCCCATGACTGCGCCTGCAACCGAACCCACGCCACCCGCCAGGCTGGTGCCGCCGATCACACAGGCGGCGATAGCGTCGAGTTCCGCAATGTTACCCGCCGACGGCGAGCCTGCGCCCAGGCGTGAACTGAGGATCAGCCCGGCAATCGCCACCATCACACCGTTGATGGCAAACACCGCCAGCTTGGTGCGCGCCACGTTAATGCCAGACAGGCGCGCAGCATCAATGTTGCCGCCGATGGCGTAGATACGACGGCCAAACGCGGTGCGGGTTGCCATAAACATGCCCGCCAGCAACAGCACGGCCAGCAGTAACACTGGCGTCGGCACGCCGCGATAGTCGTTGAGCAACCAGATGGCACCCAGCACTAGGATGGCGGTGATCGCCTGACGCCCGACGGTGCCACTGGCTGCGCCCTGCGCCAGTCCGAGCTGCTGACGACGCAGCCGCAGCCGCCACTGCCACAACATAAACAACGCCAGACCGGCAAAGCCAAAGCCGAAACCGACGCCGCCCGGCAGATAACTCTGACCAATCTGCGACATGCCTGGCGTGATCGGCGCAACCGTAGTGCCATCGGTAATTCCGACCAGAACACCGCGGAAAGCCAGCATTCCCGCCAGCGTCACGATAAACGAAGGCACTTTACGGTAGGCCACCCACCAGCCATTCCACGTGCCAAGCAGCAATCCCATCACCAGCGTCACCACGATGGTCAGCGGCAACGGCCAGCCGAGCCAGACGTCGAATATCGCCGCCGCGCCACCCAGCAGGCCCATCATGGAACCTACTGACAGGTCGATCTCCGCCGAGATAATTACGAACACCATACCCACGGCCAGAATGCCAGTAATGGCGGTCTGGCGCAGCAGGTTGGAGACGTTACGCGCACTGAGCCACGAGCCGTCTGTGGTCCAGGTAAAGAACAATGCAATCAGCACAATTGCGCCCAGCATCACCAGAACCTGCAGATTAGGCAGTGTGAACCTGCCCGGTGACGGTTTGCCCGGCGTGCCGGAGAGGCGGCGTTGGGTACTTTCACTTTTAAGCATAATGTTCACTCCGCAGGGCAGCTTCCATCACCTGCTCCTGAGTCAGGTTATCGTTAATCAAATCGGCTTTGATCTGCCCTTCATGCATCACCAGCACCCGATCGCTCAGGCCCAGCACTTCCGGCAGCTCAGAGGAAATCACAATCACCGCGATACCCTGCTGAACCAGCGCATTGATCAGCAGGTAGATCTCCTGACGTGCGCCCACATCAATGCCGCGCGTCGGTTCATCGAGGATCAGGATTTTTGGATTGAGCAGCAGACATTTCGCCAGAATCGCTTTCTGCTGGTTGCCGCCGCTTAAACGGCCAATCGGCAGTTCTGAGGAGGAGGTTTTCACCCGCAGGCGGGTGATCGCGTCGTTGATCGCCTGCTGCTCCTGCGCTTCATCCAGCGTTGAGAGTCGGTGGCTGAACTGGTCCAGCGCCGCCAGGGTAATATTTTTGCCCACCGCCATCAGCGGCACGATGCCATCTTTTTTACGATCTTCCGGCACCATAGCGATGCCGTGCGCAATGGCGGCGCGGCAATCGGTGATGTTGACCTGTTTGCCATTGATCCAGATATCGCCCTGCCAGCGTCCTGGCCAGACGCCAAACAGACACTGCACCGTTTCCGTCCTGCCTGCGCCTACCAGCCCGGCAATGCCGAGGATTTCACCGCGTCTGAGCGAGAACGAAACATTGTTAACGCGGCGGATGTGGCGGTTAACCGGATGCCAGGCGGTGAGGTTTTCAACTTTCAGTATCACGTCGCCAATCTGATGCGGCGCGTGAGGATAGAGCGCGGTCAGCTCGCGTCCCACCATCATGGTGATGATGTCATCTTCGCTCAGGCCCGCTGCCGGACGGGTAGCAATATGCTGGCCGTCACGAATCACGCAGATGGTGTCGGAGATCGCCTTAACCTCATTCAGCTTGTGCGAGATGTAGATGCAGGCAATGCCGTGTTCACGCAGATTGCGGATGATGCCGAGCAGCACGTCCGTTTCCTGCTCCGTCAGGGAAGAGGTCGGCTCATCCAGAATCAGCAGCCGGACCTGTTTGTTAAGGGCGCGGGCAATCTCCACCAGTTGCTGCTGCCCAAGGCCTAACTCACCGACCCGGGTGGCGGGAGAAACGTTCAGCCCGACCCGCGCCAGCAGTTGCTGGCAGCGCAGGGTCATGGTTTCATCATCCACCATGCCGAAACGGCTCAGTTCAGCACCGAGGAAAATGTTCTCCATCACCGTCAGTTGCCGCACCAGCGCCAGCTCCTGATGAATAATCACAATGCCTTTACGCTCGGTATCGCGAATGGTCTGCGCCTGAATGTCGTCGCCAGAGAAGTGAATCTGCCCTTCAAAATCGCCGTGCGGATAGAGTCCGCACAGGATTTTCATCAGCGTCGATTTGCCCGATCCATTCTCACCACACAGCGACATCACTTCGCCTGCCTCAAGTTGCAGGCTGACATCATTCAGCGCCTTCACGGCACCGAAACGCTTGGTGATATTTTTCATTTCCAGCAGCATCGACTGTTCTCCCTCACGCTATGCGCAGTCAGAGTTCGCTCTGTTTGTGGAAACCGTCTTTCACCACGGTGCTTTCAATATTGTCTTTGTTGACCGGAATCGGCTTCAGCAGCCGTGACGGAACCTCTTTCAGACCATTGTTCAGCGTGCTGTTGCTGGCAGGTGTTTTGCCCTCGCCCAGCTCGACGGCAATTTTCGCCGCTTCGGTGGCGAGCTCAGTGATCGGTTTGTAAACCGTCATGGTCTGGGTGCCCGCTTTGATACGCTTAATGGCTGCCAGATCGGCATCCTGACCGGAGATCGCCACTTTTCCTGCCAACCCCTGCGCGCTCAGCGCCTGAATCGCGCCGCCTGCGGTGGCATCGTTAGAAGCCACCACCGCATCGATATGGTTGCCGTTGGCGGTCAGGGCATTTTCCATAATTTTCAGGGCATTTTCCGGCAGCCAGGCATCGACCCACTGGTCGCCAACAATTTTAATGCTGCCGTTATCGATATAGGGTTTTAACACCTTCATCTGTCCGGCACGGAACAGGCGTGCGTTATTATCCACAGGCGACCCACCCATTAAAAAATAGTTGCCCTTAGGCACCTGTTTCACAATGCTTTCGGCCTGTAATTCACCCACCTTTTCATTATCGAAAGAGATATAAAAGTCGATATCGGCATTATTTATCATTCGGTCATACGCCAGGACTTTAATGCCTTCCCGTTTCGCTTCAGCGACAACATTACTCAATACCTGACCGTTGTAGGGAATAATCACCAGCACATCGACACCGCGATTGATCATATTTTCAATCTGCGACATCTGTGTCTCTTCGTTGCCGTTGGCTGACTGAACAAACACCTTCGCGCCCAGGGTCTCAGCCTGTTTTACGAAAATATCGCGGTCTTTCTGCCAGCGTTCGAGTCGCAAATCGTCAATCGCCATGCCGATCTTCACTTCTTTTGCCACGCTGGTCTGGCTGAACAGCGCCAGCGCCGCACAGGCGGCGAGCAGTGCATGTTTCATCTTCATTGTGATCATCCTGTAGGTTGAGGCTATTGTCGTTTCAGGCCTATAAACCAGGCGGATGAATTGTTGCCCTTATTTTCCTGTTACAGCAATTACTGATTTTTATCCGGCTATTACGTTTTTTGGTTTATTTCATTTTTTATGAGCGCGATCGAGGTTTCATCTTTTTCGGACAAGAGAGCGATAATGATAAACCACCCCGTAAATAACATTATTTTGCGAGCCAGCGCACAAATAATAATTATCTGACACCCGTAGTGAAATATCGTAATTGAGCTGAGGCAGCAGCCAATATCAAATATTGCTTCAACGCAGGCCATTCGGGTACTGATGCTAAGGAGCAAACCATGCACGCTTATTTCGATCAGATCGATCGGGTTCGTTATGAAGGCACCCAGTCGACTCATCCTCTCGCTTTCCGCCACTACAATCCCGATGAGGTGATCCTCGGCAAGACCATGGCGGAGCATCTGCGCTTTGCCGCCTGTTACTGGCACACCTTCTGCTGGAATGGCGCAGATATGTTTGGTGTCGGCGCTTTTGATCGTCCGTGGCAGAAAAGCGGAGATGCACTGCAGCAGGCAAAACTGAAAGCGGATGTGGCCTTTGAATTTTTCCACAAGCTGAATGTGCCGTGGTACTGCTTCCATGATGTTGATGTCTCTCCAGAAGGCGATTCGCTGCACAGCTACAAAGAGAATTTTGCCGCCATGACCGATAAACTGCTGGAGAAACAGCAGGAGACCGGCGTGAAACTGCTGTGGGGCACGGCCAACTGCTTTACCCATCCGCGCTACGGAGCCGGGGCTGCCACCAATCCCGATCCTGAAGTTTTTGCCTGGGCAGCGACGCAGGTCTGCAGCGCCATGCAGGCGACCAAAACCCTGGGCGGCGAAAACTATGTGTTGTGGGGCGGACGCGAAGGGTACGAAACCCTGCTGAATACCGATCTGCGCCAGGAGCGCGAGCAGATTGGCCGCTTTATGCAGATGGTGGTCGAGCACAAACACAAAATTGGCTTCCAGGGAACGCTACTGATCGAACCGAAACCGCAGGAGCCGACCAAACATCAGTATGACTATGATGTCGCGACGGTTTATGGCTTCCTCAAACAGTTCGGACTGGAGAAAGAGATCAAGGTTAACGTTGAGGCGAACCACGCCACGCTGGCGGGTCACTCTTTCCATCATGAAATTGCGACGGCCATTGCGCTGGGCATTTTTGGTTCAGTGGATGCCAACCGCGGCGATCCGCAGTGCGGCTGGGATACCGATCAGTTCCCGGTCAGCGTGGAAGAGAATGCGCTGGTGATGTACGAAATCCTCAAGGCGGGCGGCTTTACCACTGGCGGCTTAAACTTTGATGCCAAAGTGCGTCGTCAGAGCACTGATAAATATGATCTCTTCTACGGTCATATTGGCGCGATGGATACCATGGCGCTGGCGCTGAAAGTCGCCGCTCGCATGATCAGCGATGGTGAACTCGATAAGCGTGTGGCACAGCGCTACAGCGGCTGGAATGGTGAGTTCGGCCAGCAAATTTTGAAAGGTGAGTTTTCACTGGCGGCACTGGCGGCGCATGCTCAGCAGCAGCAGCTCAATCCGCAGCATCAGAGCGGACGTCAGGAGCAGCTGGAAAATCTGGTGAATCACTACCTGTTTGATTTCTAACCCTTCAGGAGCAGAGCATGTTTATCGGGATCGATTTAGGCACCTCTGGCGTCAAAGTGGTGCTGATGGATGCACAAGGCAACGTGGTGGCGACGGAAACAGCGCCGCTGCAGGTTTCGCGTCCGCAGCCATTGTGGAGCGAGCAGGATCCCGAAAGCTGGTGGCAGGCGCTGGATTTGTCCATGCAGGCGCTGAGCGCGCAGCAGGATCTGCGCGCGGTGCAGGCCATCGGGCTGAGCGGACAGATGCATGGTGCAACGCTGCTCGGCAGTGCAAACCAGGTATTACGACCGGCCATGCTCTGGAATGATGGGCGCAGCGAGGCGCAGTGCCGTGAGCTGGAACAGAAGGTGCCGGATTCGCGGGCGATCACCGGCAACCTGATGATGCCCGGCTTCACGGCTCCCAAGCTGCTGTGGGTTCAGCAACATGAACCGGCAATATTCAATCAGATCGCTCACGTGCTGTTGCCCAAAGATTACCTGCGCTGGCGATTGAGTGGCGACTTCGCCACTGATATGTCAGATGCAGCAGGCACAATGTGGCTGGATGTGGCACGGCGTGACTGGAGCGATGCGATGCTGCGCGCCTGCGACCTCAGCCGCGATCAGATGCCGCAACTCTATGAGGGCAATGCCCTGACCGGCCGCTTACATGCCGAACTGGCCACACGCTGGAGGATGAACGCCGTGCCGCTGGCGGCGGGCGGTGGCGACAATGCTGCGGGTGCGATTGGTGTTGGCATGACCGAACCGGGCCAGGGCATGCTGTCGCTGGGTACGTCGGGTGTCTACTTCGTGGTGAGCGACGGCTATCTCAGCAATCCGCAGCGCGCGGTACACAGCTTCTGTCATGCGTTACCCCAGCGCTGGCATCTGATGTCGGTGATGCTCAGCGCAGCCTCCTGCCTGGACTGGGCAGCGACGCTGACCGGTTGCAGAGATGTTCCTGAGCTGCTGGCTGAGGCTGAACGCGCACACGATGACCTGCCCGGGCTGTGGTTTCTGCCCTATCTTTCCGGTGAGCGCACGCCACACAATAACCCGAATGCCCGGGGTGCTTTCTTTGGCTTTACTCACCAGCATGGCCGTCCCGAGCTGGCGAGAGCGGTGCTGGAAGGCGTAGGGTTTGCGCTGGCGGAGGGCATGGACGCGCTACACGACTGTGGCGTTCAGCCAAAGAGCATTATGTTGATCGGCGGCGGCGCACGCAGTGCACTGTGGCGTCAGATGCTGGCAGACATCAGCGGCCAGACGCTGGATTACTGCCATGGCGGGGAGGTTGGCCCGGCGCTGGGGGCCGCCAGGCTGGCACAGCAGGCGCTGGATGCAGAGGTCACCGTGCCGACCCCGGTTCTGGTGCAGCGACACCAGCCGGATCCGGCCCGGGTAGCGCACTACCAGCCACATCGTGAGACCTTTGCGACGCTGTATCAACAACTCCTGCCGCTGATGAAGTAAATAAGCCCTGACGCTCTGCCTGATAACAGGCTTCGCGTCAGGCTTTCCCGACTTACCCTGGTGGGGCACACTTTCAGAGACAGGCATCCTTTTTTATTTATTTCACCTGCAGGCATAACAATAAAAAATTTCTTTTCCTTTAAGAAAGAGTTAATATTTTTACGGTTCTTCATGCAGGACAAAATGCGTCAGACAACAAACATTGACTTACTTAAAAATATCTGTGCAACCTGAATTTAAAAATGGATTTTTTACTATCTCATAAGACAGTTAATTAGCAATTAATGCTGGTAAACTTATGCTTTATTTATTTACTGTTTACTTATTTTTTCATTGCGCTATAAATAAGCCACTCCACTTCAGGAGATAACGTAAATAAGGACATAACAATGAAAGAATTAAATAACAGCGAAATTGAAATGGTGAGCGGCGCTGGTCTGACCGAATTTCTGGCTGGCCTGAATAAGGCGATTGGCCATGTTAATACTGCACTGACTGAAACCACCACAGCGCTTGAGGCTTCCACCAGCACCGGTCAGACCATCGGCCTGAGCCATAAGCAATTTGGCCTGAGCATCGCCTCTGGTCATATGACAGGCCTGTATAACTTCCTGTCTTCACTTAACACAGCTGCATAATAAATAAATTGCCATCATTATCTGATTGGTAATACTGACCATTAAGGTTGTTATGGGCTGACTATAACAACCTTATTTACTATATAGCATTATTTTAACCTGTATTAAGCCTTTCCTGTTTATATACCCTTAAAACGCGAACCACTCCTCTATCGCTTAACAGTAGCGCTCAGCAAAACTCCTCTTCTTACTTTTATCGCGTTAAAGCATAACCCTTTCAGGTTAAATTTATGCCAGGGTTTTATCTGCCACAGGATGTCAGGCGATCAGGTGATGAAAAGGTTAATTGCAGAAATGTCACTGAACCATAATTGCTGGGATCACGAGTATCCCAGCATCACTCTCACGGCAGCATCAGCCAATCGCGCCCAGCGTGTCTTCCTGACCCTGTTTCTTCGGCAGCAGGAACAGCGTCGCCGCAATATCCAGCAGATAAATCAGCGCCAGCAGGGTAATCGCCGCCGTAAACGAGAACTGGCTCGCCAGCAGACCAATCACCACCGGGCCGAAGCCGCCCACACCGCGGCCAAGGTTGAACAGGACGTTTTGCGCGGTGGCACGCACCTGCGGCGGGAAAGTATCGGAAATCAGCGCGCCATAACCGCCAATCATGCCGTTAACAAACATCCCCATGATCGCGCCGGTAAATAGCATGATGTTCGGGTCGCGCAGCTGAGCATAAACCACCACCATCACTACTGCGCCAAACTGATAGAGCAGGAAGATTTTCCAGCGAGCGAAGCGGTCGGCCAGTACACCAAACAGCCAGATGCCAAAGGTCATCCCGACCACGGTCACCGCGGTCCAGAGGCCCGACTTCGTCAGGCTGAAGCCAAAGCTGGAGGAGAGGTAACTCGGCATCCAGATCATCAGCCCGTAGTAACCAAAGTTCTGTACTGAACAGAGGATAAAAATGCCGAGGCTGGCTTTGGCGGTGGCGCGATCGCGCACCAGCAGTTTCAGGCGCGCCGGAAAAGAGAGTGACGGCACATGTTTAACCTGCCGCTGATACGCCTCCGGTTCACCCATGCCGCGACGAATGGCAAACGAGACCAGCGCAGGCAACAAGCCGACCAGAAACATGCCGCGCCAGCCGATGATAGTCAGCAGCGGCGGTGTGATAAAGGCCGCCATCAGCACCCCGAGTTGCCAGCCGATGCCGACCCACGCTGATGCGCGATTACGCTTCTCAACAGGCCAGGCTTCGGCAATCAGCGCCATACCGATACCAAATTCGCCACCCAGACCAACACCCGCCAGCGTTCGCCAGGCGAGCAGATCCCAGTAGCCCTGCGCCACCGCGCACAGGCCGGTAAAGACCGAGAAGACCAGAATCGTGACGGTGAGCATGCGGATGCGGCCATAGCGGTCGCTGAGATGACCAAATACGATGCCACCGATAACCGCGCCAATCAGCGTCCAGGTCACCAGCGATCCCGCCTGTGATGGGTTGAGCGCCAGCGAAACACTGATAGCCGGCAGCATAAAGCCGAGTATCAGCAGGTCAAATCCATCCATGGCATAACCGCTGACCGCAGCCAGCATCGCTTTGCCTGGCGTTACGCCGGGCTTAGATTGGGGAGAAGGGGACATCGTTGCGCACCTCATAAAGAAAAGTGCCGCAATTATAGAGAGAGTTCAGGATGTGACCAATTGAAAAGGCTTATCCCTGCGCCGATCAGGCGCAGGAAGAAGATTTATCAGGAAGGTCTGTTGCTGCCGTCGTCGCCCGACAGTAATTCATCGAGCCGGTCACCGCCAACGTGACGGAAATCCTGACCTTTGACGAAATAGAAGATGATTTCGCAGATGTTCTGGCAACGATCGCCGATACGCTCAATGGCGCGAGCACAGAACAGCGCCGTCAGCACGCTGGGAATGGTGCGCGGATCTTCCATCATGTAGGTCATCAGCTGGCGCACAATGCCTTCGTACTCTTTATCCACCTTTTTATCTTCACGGTAGATAGTGATCGCTTCGTTGAGATCCATGCGTGCAAAAGCGTCCAGCACATCATGCAGCATCTGTACGGTGTGACGACCCAGCGACTCAAGGCTGACCAGCAGCGGTAAATGCTGCTGACCAAACTTCTCCAGCGCCGTGCGGCTGATCTTCTCCGCCACGTCGCCAATCCGTTCCAGCTCAGAAATGGCTTTGATGATCGCCATCACCAGTCGCAAATCGATCGCGGTTGGCTGACGTTTGGCGATGATGCGCACGCAGGCTTCATCAATCTCCACTTCCATCATATTGACCTTCTGGTCACCGTCGATCACCCGCTGCGCCAGTTCGCCATCCAGATTATGCATAGCGGTAATTGCATCGGTCAGCTGCTGCTCGACCATACCGCCCATGATCATCACCTGGGTACGGATATGCTCCAGCTCGGCATTGAACTGACCGGAGATGTGCTTATTCAGATTAAGATTATCCATGTCGATCTCCTGTCAGATCAGCCGTAGCGGCCAGTTATATAATCTTCGGTTTGCTTCTGGGCGGGTTTAGTGAACAGCGTGTCGGTATCGCTGAACTCAATCAGTTCGCCCAGATACATGAAAGCCGTATGGTCAGAGCAGCGTGCAGCCTGTTGCATGTTGTGCGTCACGATCACCACGGTGTAATCCTGTTTCAGCTCGGTGATCAGCTCCTCAATACGGCCAGTAGAGATAGGATCAAGCGCGGAGCAGGGCTCATCCAGCAGTAAGACTTCCGGGCGAATCGCGATACCGCGGGCAATGCACAGACGCTGCTGCTGGCCGCCGGAGAGACTGTAACCGCTCTGATGCAGCTTGTCTTTGGTTTCATTCCACAGCGCCGCCTTGGTCAGCGCCCACTGTACGCGCGCATCCATATCGGCACGCGACAGCTTTTCAAACAGGCGAACGCCAAAGGCGATGTTGTCATAGATCGACATCGGGAACGGCGTAGGCTTCTGAAACACCATGCCGACCCGGGCGCGCAGCAGCGCGATATCCTGCTGAGTCGCCAGAATGTTTTCGCCATCCAGCAGAATGTCCCCTTCAGCCCGCTGATCCGGATAGAGCGAGTACATTTTGTTGAAGGTCCGCAGCAGGGTCGACTTACCACAGCCCGATGGCCCGATAAACGCAGTCACCTGATTCTTAGCGATATCCAGATTGATGTTCTTCAGCGCATGATATTTGCCGTAATAGAAGTTCAGATTACGGACCTGAATTTTATCGGCTGATGCTGTCGCGATACTCATAATTCATCTCTCTTATACGGCGCCGCACAGGGCCGCGCCGGAAATTAACCGTGTTTACCTTTGGCGAAAATCACCCGCGCCACGATGTTCAGCACCAGCACGCACAGGGTAATAATCAGCACGCCCGCCCAGGCCAGGCTCTGCCATTCTGCGAACGGGCTCATGGCGAACTTAAAGATGGTGACCGGCAGGTTCGCCAGCGGCTGCATCATGTCGGTGCTCCAGAACTGGTTCGAGAGCGCCGTGAACAGCAGCGGTGCCGTTTCACCTGCAATGCGGGCAATCGCCAGCAGCACACCCGTGATGATGCCGGAGACCGACGCTTTCAGGGTGATAGACGCGATCATCTTCCACTTGGGCGTACCCAGCGCGTAAGCCGCTTCACGCATGCTGTCTGGCACCAGTCGCATCATGTTTTCGGTGGTACGAATCACAATCGGCACCTGCAGCAGCGCCAGCGCAATCACCCCGGCCCAGCCGGAGAAGTGCTGCATCTGCGACACCACAAGGGTGTAGACGAACAGGCCGACCACAATCGAGGGTGCCGAAAGCAGAATGTCGTTAATAAAGCGGATCACTTCTGCCAGTGGCGACTTGCGTCCATATTCCGCCAGATAGATACCCGCCATGATGCCCAGCGGTGTGCCGAAGAAGGTAGACCAGAAAATCAGTAATCCGCTGCCCGCCAGGGCGTTAGCCAGCCCGCCGCCCGCGGTATTGGGTGGTGGCGTTGATTCGGTGAACAGTGACCAGGAGAGCCCATCCACGCCGCGCGATACGGTGGTGAACAGGATCCACACCAGCCAGAACAGGCCAAAAGCCATGGTCAGCAGCGACAGCGTCAGCGCAATTTTATTTTTAGTGCTGCGCCAGGACTGCATTTTACGGCGTGATGCGTCCAGTTCGGCGCGCGCCTGAATTTCAATTGTGGTCATGAGCGCGCTCCTTCACTTTTCGCCAGCCGCATAATCATCAGCTTTGAAATCGCCAGCACGATAAAGGTAATCACAAACAGGATCAGTCCCAGCTCCATCAGCGCGGCGACGTGCACGCCCGATTCCGCTTCAGCGAACTCGTTGGCCAGCGCCGAGGTGATGCTGTTACCCGGCATAAACAGCGACGGGCTGTCGAGCTGGTAGGTGTTGCCGATAATAAAAGTCACTGCCATGGTTTCACCCAGCGCACGACCCAGTCCGAGCATCACACCGCCAATCACGCCATTTTTGGTAAAGGGCAGTACGATGCGCCAGATCACTTCCCAGGTGGTGCAGCCGATGCCATAGGCTGACTCTTTCATCATCACCGGGGTCTGCTCAAAGACGTCGCGCATGACCGAAGCGATATAAGGGATGATCATGATCGCCAGAATCACACCCGCCGCGAGGATGCCGATACCGAAAGCGGGGCCGGAGAAAAGCTCGCCGACAATAGGAATGCCCGATATCACGTCATTGACCGGTGTCTGGAAGTATTCGGCAAACAGCGGCGCGAAAACAAACAGACCCCACATGCCATAAACAATACTGGGAATGGCCGCCAGCAGCTCAATGGCGGTGCCCAGCGGGCGACGCAGCCAGCCTGGCGCGAGTTCGGTCAGGAACAGCGCGATACCAAAACTCACCGGTACTGCGATAATCAGGGCAATAATGGAGGTCACAAGGGTGCCGTAGATCGGTACCAGTGCACCAAATTGTTCGTTGGGCGCATCCCAGGTTTTGGTCCACAAAAAGGCGAAACCAAACTTCTGGATGCTGGGCCACGAGGAGATTATCAGGGAGACAATAATGCCGCCCATCAGTAACAGGACAATCAGCGCAGCCAGCCTGACCAGCGCGCCAAAAATTCTGTCACCTTGTTTGCCTGGGGCTTTGAATGCCGGCTTCGTTGCAGCCATAGAAGTCTCAGTCTTCAGAAGTTATCAGGACGGCATGACGCCGCCCGTTGAGTCTGACCGGACTGCTGTCCGGTCAGGGTCGGTCAATTACTGATAAAGCGCTTTACCAGAACTGTCTTTGATGTTGGCTTTCCAGGCGGCGCGAATCTGTTCAGTCACGCTCTCTGGCAGCGCAGCATAATCCAGCGCTGTGGCGGTTTTGCTGCCGCTTTTGTAAGCCCAGTCGAAGAATTTCAGTACTTCAGCGCCTTTGGCCGCATTAGCCTGATCTTTGTAGATCAGAATAAAGGTGGTTGACGAGATTGGCCAGGCATCAGCGCCCTTCTGGAAGGTCAGATCCTGCGCGAACGATTTACTCCAGTCAGCGCCTTTCGCGGCATTACTGAAGCTGGTTTCGCTTGGGGCAACCGCTTTGCCATCGGCATCGATCAGTTTGGTGTAGGTCAGGTTGTTCTGTTTAGCGTAGGCGTACTCCACGTAGCCGATTGAACCCGGCAGACGCTGAACAAACGCGGCGACGCCGTCGTTGCCTTTACCGCCCAGACCGACCGGCCAGTTAACGGTGTTACCTTTACCAATTTTGCTGTTCCAGTCCGGGTTCACTTTCGCCAGATAGCTGGTGAAGACGAACGAGGTGCCTGAACCATCAGCACGACGTACCACGTTGATGTTGGTCTCTGGCAGTTTCACGCCTGGGTTAAGTTTGGCAATCGCCGGGTCGTTCCACTTTTTGATGGTACCAAGGTAGATATCACCGACGGTTTTGCCATCCAGCGTCAGCTGACCTGACTTGATACCCGGCAGGTTAACCGCCAGTACCACGCCACCGATCACGGTCGGGAACTGGAACAGGCCATTTTTCTGCAGATCTTCATCTTTCATTGGCGCATCGGACGCACCGAAATCGACGGTTTTGGCGATGATCTGTTTCACGCCGCCAGATGAACCGATACCCTGGTAGTTAACTTTGCTACCGGTGGCTTTTTGATATTCTGCTGCCCACTTGGCATAAACCGGCGCCGGGAACGTCCCGCCTGCGCCAGTGAGATCGGTTGCCGCAAAAGCAGATACCGCGCTTACGGCGAAGGTGGTGGCGAGGATTCGGGCTACGGTGCTACGCATCAGTGTCATATTCCCTCCAGGGGAGAAAAGTCAGGCTTGGGGCCGTTTTAGTAAGAATCTGTGATTGCTGCAGGAGGGAAAATAGGACAGTTTGATGACAGTGAAATGTACGAAATATGACAGTTATATGACAGAGGGCCAGAGCAAAGTGGGCCCGCGACGGGGCCCACCCGGTTATTCCACAGTAACCGATTTTGCCAGGTTACGTGGCTGATCGACGTCGGTCCCTTTGATCAGGGCGACGTGATAGGAGAGTAACTGTAGCGGCACCGTGTAGAAGATGGGCGCAATGACCTCTTCGACATGCGGCAACGGGATAATCTTCATGCCGTCACTGTCGCTGAAGCCCGCATCCTGATCGGCAAAGACATAGAGCAGGCCACCGCGTGCGCGTACCTCTTCGATGTTGGATTTGAGCTTCTCCAGCAGTTCGTTGTTAGGTGCCACCACGATCACCGGCATGTCCGCATCAATTAGCGCCAGCGGGCCATGTTTCAGCTCGCCTGCGGCGTAGGCTTCCGCATGAATGTAGGAGATCTCCTTGAGCTTCAGCGCCCCTTCCATGGCAATCGGATATTGATCGCCACGACCCAGGAACAGCGCGTGATGCTTGTCAGAGAAGCCTTCTGCCAGATTTTCAATCAGCTTATCCTGCGCCAGCATCTGCTCAATCCGGTTCGGCAACGCCTGCAGTGCATGAACGATCTCATGTTCAGTCTCGGCAGACATCCCTTTCAGACGGCCCAGTTTCGCCACCAGCATCAGCAGCACCGCTAACTGGGTGGTGAACGCTTTGGTAGAGGCGACGCCTATTTCGGTGCCCGCTTTGGTCATCAGCGCCAGGTCAGATTCCCGCACCAGTGACGAACCGGCCACGTTGCAGACCGCCAGCGATCCCAGGTAGCCCAGCTCTTTAGAGAGACGCAGCGCCGCCAGAGTATCTGCCGTTTCACCCGACTGCGACAGGGTGATCAGCAGGCTGTTTTTGCGAACGGCTGATTTGCGGTAGCGGAATTCCGAGGCAATCTCGACATCACAGGGCAGATTTGCCAGCGACTCAAACCAGTAGCGTGACACCATGCCGGAGTTGTAGGAGGTGCCGCAGGCGATAATCTGGATATGCTCAACCTGGCTCAGCAGCGCTTCTGCGCCCGCGCCCAGTTCGCTGAGATCAACCTGCCCCTGGCTGAACCGACCGCTCAGGGTGCTTTTCAGCGCCATGGGCTGTTCGTAGATCTCTTTCTGCATGTAGTGACGGTAAATGCCTTTGTCACCGGCGTCATATTGCAGGTTCGACTCGATCTCGGCACGGGTCACGGTGTTGCCTTCACGGTCAATCACCGTGACATCGCGACGGCTGATTTCGGCGATATCGCCCTCTTCCAGATAGATGAACCGACGGGTCACCGGCAGCAGGGCCAGCTGATCCGAGGCGATAAAGTTTTCGCCCATGCCACGACCAATCACCAGCGGGCTGCCGGAACGGGCCGCCACCAGCAGTGATGGATCGCGGCTGTCCATGATCACCATGCCATAGGCACCGCGCAGTTGCGGAATCACACGCAGTACGACTTCACGCAGCGAACCGCCCTGCTTCTGCTCCCAGTGAACCAGATGCGCCACCACTTCGGTGTCCGTTTCAGAGGCAAAGACATAACCGCGCGCGATCAGCTCAGCACGCAATGGCTCATGATTTTCAATGATGCCGTTGTGCACGATGATGATGTGCTCTGAGACGTGCGGATGCGCGTTCGCTTCCGACGGTTCGCCATGGGTAGCCCAGCGCGTGTGCGCGATGCCAGTGCCACCAATCAGCGGTTGCTGTTCAGCGGCTTCCGCCAGTTTCTGTACTTTCCCTAAACGCCGCAGGCGCGTGACGTGCCCCTGACGATCGACCACGGCCAGACCGGCCGAATCATATCCGCGATATTCAAGACGACGCAGACCTTCCAGCAGAATCTCTGCGATATCACGTTGCGCTACTGCACCAACAATTCCACACATAATGATGTTTTCCTGACTACATGGCTTTTCGCCACTTCTGTTGTCATGCGACCTGATATCCGGCTTTGCCGGTTCCCCGAGCCTTGTAGAGAGTGGGGATTATAGTTTTGGCACTGCACTGCATCGGCCCGCATTAAAGCGGGCCGTTAAAATTTATTTTTTCTTCACCGGACGCTGCCAGTCCGCTTTGTGATTCTGCTCTTTACGGTTATAGACCAGACCGGCCTGGGTCACATCTTTCATGATGGTCGTGCCCGCCGCAATGGTGGTCCCTGCCGCGACGCTAACCGGCGCCACCAGCTGAGTATCCGAGCCCACAAATACGTCATCGCCAATCACGGTTTTAAATTTGTTCGCGCCGTCGTAGTTGCAGGTAATGGTGCCTGCACCGATATTTACGTTGTCGCCAATCTCCGCATCACCGAGATAGGAGAGGTGCCCCGCTTTCGATCCTCTGCCCAGACGCGCTTTCTTCATTTCGACGAAGTTGCCCACGTGGGCAGCATCGGCCAGTTCGCTGCCAGGACGCAGACGGGCAAAAGGTCCGACGGTGCAGGCAGTGGCGAGATTCGCATCCTCGATCACCGAATAGGGGCTGATTTCACAGTCATCGCCAATCACGCTGTTTTTGATAATGCAGCCCGCGCCGATTCTGACGCGTGCGCCCAGCGTGACCTGGCCTTCAATAATGACGTTGGTGTCAATTTCAACATCCCGCCCGTGCGTCAGCGTCCCGCGCAGGTCAAAACGGGCCGGATCGCGCAGCATCACGCCAGCCAGCAGCAGTTTTTCAGCCTGTTCAGCCTGGTAAGTGCGCTCTAATGTCGCCAGCTGCAGCCGGTTATTGACGCCATCAGTTTCACTGATGCGTGCAGGATGAACCGCGTTGATCACACGACCTTCCTGATGCGCCAGCGCGATAATATCGGTGATGTAATACTCACCCTGCGCATTATTGTTGGTGAGCTGCGCCAGCCAGCGTTTTAAATCGCCGCCGTTGGCGATCAGAATGCCGGTGTTGATCTCTTTAATGGTGAGCTGCGCCGGACTGGCATCTTTCTGTTCGATAATGCCGGTGATGGTGTCGTTCTCACGCACAATGCGGCCATAGCCGGTTGGGTCATCCAGTACCACGGTGAGTAAGCCAATGCCGCCCTGCGGTTTTGATTCGCGCAGCCGCTGTAGTGTCGCCTGAGAGATCAGCGGCACGTCACCGTAAAGCATCATGATATCTTCATCATCCGCGAATGCAGGCGCTGCCTGCTGCATCGCATGGCCAGTGCCGAGCTGCTCGGCCTGCAGTACCCAGTTGAGCGAGCTGTCAGTGAGGGTCGCCTTCAGGCGATCGCCGCCGTGACCATAAACCAGGTGGACCTGCTGTGCGCCCAGCCCTTTAGCCGCGTCAATCACATGCTGAACCATGGGTTTGCCTGCCAGCGTATGCAGAACTTTAGGCAGATCGGAATACATACGGGTGCCCTTGCCAGCAGCAAGGATCACCACACTCATCGCACTGTTAGACATAACTATCCTGAGTGAATTTTTACGGGTGAAAGTAAAACGGTTTGGGATTGAGATTACTACATTTTTCTCAGGCCGAAATTAGGCGGACAGGCAGATCAGGCGCAGCAGACAAAAAAAATGCCAGCCCGAGGGCTGGCATTTCATGACGCATAAAGCTGGATTACATCGCTTTTTTGGTCAGTTCGATCACGCGCAGTTTAGCAATGGCTTTCGCCAGCTCGGCAGAGGCCTGAGCATAGTCCACGTCGCCGTGGCTGCTGTTCATATGGTCTTCTGCTTTGCGTTTTGCTTCCAGAGCGCGCGCTTCGTCCAGATCGGTACCGCGAATAGCGGTATCGGCCAGAACGGTGCTGCTGCCCGGTTGCACTTCCAGCACGCCGCCAGAGAGGTAGATAAACTCCTCTTCGCCGTGCTGTTTCACGATACGGATCATTCCAGGCTTAATGGCAGTCAGCAGCGGCGCATGGCCAGGGAAAATCCCCAGTTCACCTTCGCTACCTGACACCTGAATTTTCTGTACCAGACCAGAGAACAACTGCTCCTCTGCGCTGACCACATCCAGGTGATAAGTCATAGCCATAATCTTCCTCCCGGGAAACCGTTATTACAGTTTCTTCGCTTTTTCCACGGCTTCTTCGATGGCGCCAACCATGTAGAAGGCCTGCTCTGGCAGGTGGTCAAACTCACCT
Organism: Panax japonicus; assembly: GCA_020205505.1. Classification (NCBI taxonomy): domain Eukaryota; kingdom Viridiplantae; phylum Streptophyta; class Magnoliopsida; order Apiales; family Araliaceae; genus Panax; species Panax japonicus. The sequence continues at coordinate 2,247,346 of JAINUV010001461.1, read as the reverse complement.
TCCATGATGCCTTTAAAGCCACGGATAGTGTCTTTCAGCGTCACGTATTTGCCCGGTGAACCGGTGAATACTTCTGCAACGAAGAACGGCTGAGACAGGAAGCGCTGAATCTTACGCGCACGTGCCACCAGCAGTTTGTCTTCTTCAGACAGCTCATCCATACCGAGGATGGCGATGATGTCTTTCAGTTCCTGATAACGCTGCAGCAGTGACTGAACGCCACGTGCAACATCATAGTGCTCCTGACCGACAACCAGCGGATCCAGCTGACGGCTGGTAGAGTCCAGCGGGTCAACGGCCGGGTAGATACCCAGAGAGGCGATCTGACGGCTCAGCGTTACCGTTGAGTCTAAGTGCGCAAAGGTAGTTGCTGGTGATGGGTCAGTCAGGTCATCCGCAGGGACGTAAACGGCCTGTACGGAGGTGATTGAACCGGTCTTGGTGGAGGTAATACGCTCCTGCAACACACCCATCTCTTCTGCCAGCGTTGGCTGGTAACCTACCGCAGATGGCATACGACCCAGCAGTGCAGAAACTTCTGTACCGGCCAGGGTATAACGGTAGATGTTATCGATGAACAGCAGAACGTCGCGGCCTTCATCACGGAATTTTTCCGCCATGGTCAGACCGGTCAGTGCTACGCGCAGACGGTTACCCGGCGGCTCGTTCATCTGGCCATAGACCAGTGCAACTTTATCGATAACGTTAGAGTCAGTCATTTCGTGGTAGAAGTCGTTACCCTCACGAGTACGCTCACCCACACCGGCAAACACTGAGTAACCTGAGTGTTCAGCCGCGATGTTACGGATCAGTTCCATCATGTTGACGGTTTTACCTACACCCGCACCACCGAACAGACCGACTTTACCGCCTTTAGCAAACGGACACATCAGGTCGATAACCTTGATGCCGGTTTCCAGCAGTTCCTGCGAGTTAGACTGATCTTCATAAGAAGGGGCTGCGCGGTGAATAGAGGCGATCTCTACTGCGCTGCCATCTTCTTCTTTCAGCTCGCCTTTCATATCGATTGGCTCGCCGAGAACGTTCATGATACGGCCCAGGGTCGCTTTACCGACGGGTACCTGAATCGGTTTCTGCAGGTCGTTGACGCTCAGACCACGCTTCAGGCCGTCAGACGTACCCATTGCGATGGTACGTACTACGCCGCCGCCGAGCTGTTGCTGAACTTCCAGCACCAGACGCGCATCACCATTCATAACCTCGAGGGCGCTGTACACTTGCGGTACCGCGTCCTGAGGGAATTCGACGTCAACAACGGCGCCGATAATCTGGACAATCTTTCCAGTTGCCATCTTGAATCCTCTACCTAATTCCAAACCTGGTTAAACCGCGGAGGCTCCACCGACAATCTCGGTAAGTTCCTGGGTGATGCTGGCCTGACGAGCTTTGTTGTACACCAACTGCAGCTCTTTGATCAGATTTCCGCCGTTATCGGTTGCGGCTTTCATCGCTACCATACGTGCGGCCTGCTCACTGGCCAGATTTTCCACCACACCCTGATAAACCTGCGATTCGACATAACGACGCAGCAGGGTATCCAGCAGCGCTTTCGGATCGGGTTCATACAGGTAATCCCAGGTCTTCGCCTTCATCTCTTCTTCACCTTCCGCTGGCGGTAACGGCAGCAGTTGGGTGATGGTCGGAGTCTGAGACATGGTGTTATTGAATTTGTTATTGACGATCATCAGCTTGTCGATGCGGCCTTCATCATAAGCCTGCAACATCACTTTTACCGGGCCAATCAGGTCAGACAGGGTAGGTTTATCGCCCATGCCACTGACTTGCGCCACAATGTTGCCACCCACAGCATTAAAGAATGACGCCCCTTTTGAACCGATAATCGACAGATCGCTCTGCACGCCTTTATCGGACCAGGACTTCATATCCGCCAGTAACTTTTTGAACAGGTTAATGTTCAAACCACCACAAAGCCCGCGGTCAGTTGAAACGACCAGGTAGCCGACGCGCTTCACGTCGCGCTCTTCCAGGTAAGGGTGCTTGTATTCCAGATTACCCAACGCAAGGTGACCAATCACTTTGCGCATGGTTTCTGCATACGGACGGCTGGCCGCCATGCGTTCCTGCGTTTTACGCATCTTGGAGGCGGCGACCATTTCCATCGCTTTGGTGATCTTCTGCGTGTTTTTCACGCTTCCAATCTTGCTTCGTATCTCTTTTGCGCCGGCCATTAGCTTCTCCTCAAAGCCTTGCGGCCTGCCTTTTCAGACAAGCCGCCAGACATTACCAGGACTGGGTTGCTTTAAACGTCTCGACCAGGCCTTTCAGCTTGGCTTCGATATCGTTATTAAAGTTACCCGACTGGTTGATTTCAGCCATCAGCTCAGCGTGGTCGCGATCGGCGAAGGCCAGCAGTGCAGCTTCGAAGCTGCCAATTTTTGCCAGTTCAACGTCGTTCAGATAGCCACGCTCTGCAGCGAACAGAACCAGACCCTGCTGTGCGACAGACATCGGCGCATACTGTTTCTGCTTCAGCAGCTCGGTCACTTTCTGACCGTGGCTCAGCTGTTTGCGGGTTGCATCATCCAGATCAGAGGCAAACTGCGAGAATGCCGCCAGTTCACGATACTGTGCCAGCGCGGTACGGATACCACCGGACAGTTTCTTGATGATCTTGGTCTGTGCAGCACCACCTACGCGGGATACCGAAATACCTGGGTTAACGGCCGGACGAATACCGGAGTTGAACAGGTTCGATTCCAGGAAGATCTGACCATCAGTAATCGAGATTACGTTGGTCGGAACGAACGCAGAAACGTCGCCCGCCTGGGTTTCGATGATCGGCAGCGCGGTCAGTGAACCGGTTTTACCTGTCACTGCGCCATTGGTGAAACGCTCTACATAATCAGCGCTTACGCGTGATGCACGTTCCAGCAGACGGGAGTGGAGATAGAACACGTCGCCAGGGAATGCTTCACGACCTGGTGGACGGCGCAGCAGCAGAGAAATCTGACGGTACGCGACAGCCTGCTTAGAAAGGTCATCGTAAACGATCAGCGCGTCTTCACCACGGTCACGGAAGTATTCGCCCATCGCACAGCCTGCGTACGGAGAGAGATACTGCAGTGCAGCAGATTCAGAAGCAGACGCCACAACAACGATGGTGTTCTGCAGTGCGCCATGCTCTTCCAGCTTACGAACCACGTTAGAGATGGTTGAGGCTTTCTGACCAATCGCAACGTAGACACACTTGATACCTGAGTCGCGCTGGTTGATGATCGCATCGATCGCCATTGCGGTTTTACCGGTCTGACGGTCACCGATGATCAGCTCACGCTGGCCACGGCCGATTGGAATCATCGCATCGACCGACTTATAACCGGTCTGAACCGGCTGGTCGACTGACTGACGGTCGATAACGCCAGGTGCAATGACTTCAACCGGTGAGAAACCGTCGTTGTCGATTGCGCCTTTACCGTCGATAGGAGCACCCAGGGTGTTCACTACGCGGCCCAGCAGGCCACGGCCAACCGGTACTTCAAGAATACGGCCAGTACACTTAACCTTCATGCCTTCGGCGAGGTCAGCGTAAGGGCCCATCACCACTGCACCAACCGAGTCACGCTCGAGGTTCAGGGCGATAGCGTAACGGTTGCCCGGCAGGGCAATCATCTCACCCTGCATGACATCGGCCAGGCCGTGTACGCGGATGATACCGTCACTTACAGAAACAATCGTACCTTCGTTGTGAGCTTCACTCACGACATTGAACTGAGCAATGCGCTGCTTGATCAGTTCGCTGATTTCGGTGGAATTCAGTTGCATATGCTCCAGTCCCCTTAAGACTGCAAGACGTCAGCCAGACGGTCAAGACGGCCGCGTACGCTGCCATCAATAACCAGATCACCCGAACGGATGATCACGCCTGCCATCACAGACTTATCAATTTTGCAATTCAGCTTAACTTTGCGTGACAGACGTTTTTCCATCGCGGCGCTGATTTTATTCAGCTGGTCGTCACTCAGCGTACTGGCGGAGATAACATCAACTTCAGCGGTGGCTTCATGAGCGTCACGCAGTTCGATGTATTGGGCCAGTACAGCCGGAAGCGCTGTCAAACGTCCGTTTTCCGCCATCACCTTAATCAGGTTCTGCGCGGGTTCATCCAGTTGATCACCACAGACTGCGTTAAACGACGCTGCCAGCGCTTCGGGTGCTAATGCACCTGAGAGAAGATCAGCCATCTGTTCATTGCGAGCCACTTCTGCGGCAAACGCCAGCATCTGTTGCCAGCGTTCAATACTTTGATGCTCAACAGCAAAGTCAAAAGCTGCTTTGGCGTAGGGGCGAGCTACAGTAATCAGATCAGACATCAGCCCCTCCCTCCTTACAGTTCAGCGACCAGTTTATCAACGATGTCGCTGTTAGCAGCTTCATCCACGGAGCGTTCGATGATCTTCTCGGCGCCAGCCATAGCCAGCAACGCGACCTGCTTACGCAGTTCTTCACGCGCACGTTTGCGTTCAGCGTCAATTTCAGCCTGCGCTTGTGTCACGATGCGATTACGTTCGTTTTCAGCTTCGGTTTTGGCTTCGTCCAGAATCTGCGCGCGACGCTTGTTCGCTTGCTCGATAATGACCTGAGCGTCTTCTTTGGCTTTTTTCAGCTGGTCGGTCGCATTAGCCTGCGCGAGATCCAAATCTTTCTTTGCACGTTCAGCAGAAGCAAGGCCTTCAGCAATTTCTTTCTGGCGCTTTTCGATAGCAGCCATGAGCGGCGGCCATACGTACTTCATGCAGAACGCGACAAACAGGATGAACGCGATAGCCTGGCCGAGGATTGTTGCATTAATGTTCACAGCACAATGCCTCTAGATTGAGTATTTAACTTTTCTGCCGTTATCAACGATAAGCGGCAGAATCCGTTCACCCTTGCACATTGTGCGCTGAGTGAACACAGGGCTTTAGGCGACAGCAAACATCACGTACAGACCCAGACCAACAGCGATCATCGGGATTGCATCCACCAGACCCATTACAACAAAGAACTGCGTACGCAGCAGAGGAATCAGGTCAGGCTGACGAGCAGCGCCTTCCAGGAATTTTCCTCCGAGGATGCCGATACCGATCGCAGCACCGATTGCCGCCAGGCCCATCATCACAGCGGCAGCCATGTACAGCAGATCCATATTCAGGTTTTCCATGACAGTCTCCAGTTTGTTTCAGTTAAATGCTCCCTTCATCTTCCGGGCTTCAGCGGTGTGCGCTGCAACCCGAAATCAAGAGGGAAAGTAGTGTTGAGAAAAAAATCAATGTTCTTCAGATGCCATCGACAGATAGACAATCGTGAGGACCATGAAAATGAAAGCCTGTAGCGAAATGATCAGGATGTGGAAAATGGCCCACGGCACATTCAGCACCCACTGCGACCACCACGGCAACAGACCGGCAATAAGGATAAAGATCAGTTCACCCGCATACATGTTACCGAACAGTCGTAAACCCAGTGATACAGGCTTAGACAGCAGGCTCACACCTTCCAGAATCAGGTTGATCGGGATGAAGATCGGGTGGTTAAAAGGCTGCAGCGTCAGCTCTTTAGTGAAGCCGCCAATGCCTTTCATTTTGATGCTGTAGAACAGAATCAAAATAAATACGCCCAACGCCATAGATAGCGTGATGTTCACGTCTGCAGACGGTACGACGCGCAGCGCCGGTAACCCCAATACGTGCTCGCCAATATATGGCAGCAAGTCGATTGGCAGCAGATCCATGAAGTTCATCAGGAAGACCCAGACAAAGATTGTCAGAGCCAGCGGGGCGATAAGTTTGCTCTTACCGTGATACATGTCGCGCACGTTACTATCGACGAAACCGACAACCAGTTCGATAGCCGCCTGCATTTTCCCTGGCACACCGCTGGTGGCAGATTTTGCCACGCTACGGAACAACACCAGGAAGATGATTCCCAGCACCATAGAGAAAAACATGGAATCGATATTTAATACCCAGAACGTCGCGGGAGCGTCGTGCGGATTCACTATCTCGAAGGTACGCAGGTCCAACTGAAGATGAGTCAGGTGGTGACCAATGTACTCTTGCGGAGTAGAGATTTCTCCTGCAGCCATGATGCCTCTTACCCTTTGTTGTTAATTACCGCCGGTGCCAGCATTTGTACCACCAGCACCGATAACCAGGTTATTCCGACCGGCCAGAAAACCGCTCCGAATAGACCCAACGCCACAATGAGCAAAATGATGGTCGCAAACACTTTGGCTATTTCACCCAAAGCGAAGCTCCACGCGACTCGCCCCGAAGCTGGGGTTTGCCCCTGCAGGCGCCAGGCTAAAAACAAAAACAATACGTTTGGCAGCCAGGCTGCCGCACCGCCAGCAAGAGCAGAGAGACCCCAGATGACATCTTTAAGAGCAAAGAGTGCACCGATGATGACTATCGTCACCAGCTGAATCATCAGCACCGTTCGGGCGTATTTTACACTGTAAAGAGACACTGACATGACGCTGATACTCTCCTGCCCCGTTAGGGGTATGTCGCGTGTCGTATAAGACTGCCTTTGCGCAGTTGAGTCAAGCAGCAAAAGCCGTGCAAATTATACGGGCCGCACCTGCGATTTCAATCGGTAAGTAGCGAAAAGGTGAACAATTATTTAAATTTCTTTCCGGAGGGCTATTTTTCCAAAGATTACCCTGCAGAGATTCACCCTAATCTGACTGAAAATTCCCTCGCAACTTGCTTTTAAAGCGTGCTTTAGATCACATAATAAGCACTTTCACTACACTGAGTTTTATCTTCGCGCTATTTAAGAACAATCTGTATTACAAATTAACTCAATAAAATCAAATCATTGAAATTATAAAAATGCATCTGCAAGACTATTTTCACAGAAAACACGCTATTGACATCGAACTGTGCTTAAGAATCGTGTAATTGATATTACGCACGCAAAGTTATTACCGCGATATATTTTCTGCCGTGACTACTTTTATTCAGCGACCCGCCTATACAAGTGATATTTCTGATAACTGAATGTGAATTAAACGTTAAATGTAACAGAGCTTTTCGGATAATTTCCGTCAGCGTTTTAACCTTCGGTCAGCCAGGGCTTAATCAAAATCTTTTATTGATAGCGCATCATCTGCACTTTTTTCATCCCGGAACTGACGAAAATCACTGGCAGATAAACGCTAAATCTCTGCCAGTAGAAAGCCTATTGGTGACGAAGAATGACCAGGTGGCGATCACCTTCCAGCTGCGGTACCTGCAACTTAATCACAGCATCAGAGACGTAGCCTGCCGGTAACTCCGCAATTTCATCGTCCGGACGCACGCCTTTCAGCGCGAAGAAGCGCCCTTCTCTTCCCGGCAGATGATGACACCAGTTCACCATGTCGGTCAGCGAGGCAAATGCACGACTGATCACGCCATCAAAGGGCGGCTCAGCCGGGAACGCCTCGACCCGGCTCTGCACCGGAGTAATGTTAGTGAGTCCTAACTCATGCTGAACCTGACGCAGGAAACGCACCCGCTTGCCCAGGCTGTCGAGCAACGTAAAGTGCGCATCAGGCATCACGATAGCCAGCGGAATGCCAGGCAGTCCTGGTCCGGTTCCAACATCAATGAAACGTGAGCCTTGCAGATGCGGCGCCACCACGATGCTGTCGAGGATATGGCGTACCAGCATCTGCTGCGGATCGCGCACTGATGTCAGATTGTAGGCTTTGTTCCACTTATCCAGCAGGCCGACATAGGCAACCAGCTGCTGTTTTTGTTGATCGGAGAGGGAAATACCGGCTGCCTGTAGCAGCGACGTGAGTGTGTTGATCACAGCATAAGTCCATTCAGCGGGGGCGAGTCTCCTCGCCCCGTTTTCAGATCAGGCGCTTTTACGCAGCAGACCCTGTTTTTTCAGATAGATAAGCAGAATTGAGATGGCCGCCGGCGTAATACCGGAGATACGCGTCGCCTGACCAATCGAACTCGGTTTGTGATCGTTCAGCTTGGCGATAACCTCATTTGAGAGGCCGTTCACCTGGCGATAGTCGAGCTCCACCGGTAACAGCGTGTTCTCGTTGCGCAGCTGGCGATCGATCTCTTCCTGCTGACGCGCGATATAACCTTCATATTTGACCTGAATCTCAACCTGCTCAGCGGCCTGCTCATCAGCCAGTGCCGGACCAAAGGCATCCAGCGTCATCAGCTTCAGATAGGTCAGCTCAGGACGGCGCAGCAGATCTTCGCCGCTCGCTTCTTTGGTCAGCGGCGCGCTGAGTACCGTATTCACTTCCGTCACGTGCTCTGACTTCGGATGGACCCAGATATCGCGCAGGCGCTGACGCTCCTGTTCAATCGCTTCCAGCTTCTGATTGAAACGCGCCCAGCGCGCATCATCCACCAGACCCAGTTCACGACCGGTTTCGGTCAGACGCAGATCGGCATTGTCTTCGCGCAGCATCAGACGATATTCAGCACGGGAGGTAAACATCCGGTACGGCTCTTTGGTACCGAGCGTACAGAGGTCATCAACCAGTACGCCCAGATAAGCCTGGTCACGACGTGGTGCCCAGCCCTCTTTGTCCGCAGACTGACGGGCGGCATTCAGACCCGCCAGCATCCCCTGCGCAGCGGCTTCTTCGTAGCCGGTTGTGCCGTTGATCTGGCCGGCAAAGAACAGGCCGTGAATAAATTTGCTCTCCAGCGTCAGTTTGAGATCGCGTGGATCGAAGAAGTCATACTCGATGGCATAGCCCGGACGCACGATCTTCGCATTCTCCATGCCCTGCATGGAGCGAACGATCTGAATCTGCACATCAAATGGCAGACTGGTTGAGATGCCATTCGGGTAGATCTCATTGCTGGTCAGCCCTTCCGGCTCCAGGAAGATCTGATGCGAGTTACGATCGGCAAAGCGCATCACTTTGTCTTCGATAGACGGGCAGTAGCGTGGACCGATCCCCTCAATGATCCCGGCATACATCGGGCTGCGATCCAGATTATTGCGGATCACCTCATGGGTTTTCTCATTGGTGTGAGTGATCCAGCATGGTACCTGCTGCGGATGCTGAGACGCATTGCCCATAAACGAGAACACAGGCATCGGGTTATCGCCGTGCTGTGGGCTGAGCACTGAAAAATCGATGGTGCGCGCATCGATACGCGGTGGCGTACCAGTCTTGAGGCGGTCTACCCGCAGCGGCAGCGCACGCAGTCGTTTTGCCAGCGGAATGGACGGGGGATCACCTGCGCGACCGCCACTGTAATTATCCAGACCGATATGAATTTTGCCGTCAAGGAAAGTGCCGACGGTGAGGACGACGGTTTTCGCGCGGAACTTCAGTCCCATCTGGGTGACTGCACCCACCACACGATCGTTTTCCACGATAAGATCGTCGACCGCCTGCTGGAAGATCATCAGATTGGGCTGGTTCTCCAGTGCCGTACGCACTGCCTGGCGATAGAGCACGCGATCCGCCTGAGCACGGGTTGCCCGCACTGCCGGACCTTTGCTGGCGTTTAGTATCCTAAACTGGATACCCGCCTGGTCAATCGCACTGGCCATCAGACCACCCAGGGCATCCACTTCCTTCACCAAATGTCCTTTGCCAATCCCACCAATCGCCGGGTTACAGGACATTTGTCCAAGCGTATCAATGTTATGGGTGAGTAACAGGGTTTGCTGACCCATTCGGGCTGCCGCCATTGCGGCTTCGGTGCCCGCATGACCACCACCAATTACGATGACGTCAAAAGGATCCTGATAAAACATGAAGTGGTACCTCGGTTGATGAACTTGCAGGATCGTCGTCCTGGGGCGTGGATTCTACTCAAATTCCGCCTGGGGTGAAAGCCGCGGGATCGTCCGGTTTTAAAAGAAAGGATCTTAGATCTGTATATGATCTTTCTGTTAGATCTCTTATTAGGATCCCGCTTTTCTGTGGATATGTGCCAGAAGCACAGCAGAAACAACAGGATGAAGAGGATCACTACCTGTTAGTGATCGGTGATCCTGATCCGTATAAGCTGGGATCAAAATGGCATGTTATCCACAGCTCAAAATTCATTCTACGGTTGTTCTTTGGATAACTACCGGTTATACGCAGTAAAAGAGGGTAGTTATCCACAAAATAAACGAGCGAAAAAGGATAAAATCAGCATGTTCCACTGGGGATCGTCACTATTTCGCGATCCCCAGCCCCCTTCAGATCGCCTTTTTCCAGCTTTCCAGCCAGGCTTCCGCGGGATCTTCAGGGATCTCATGCTCCAGCACGTCAATCTCCAGACGATCGCCGATCTGACGGGCACCCTGAGCAATTAACAGCGTTTCAATCTGGCGGATCGCGCCACAAAAGAGATCATATTCATGATTGCCGAGTCCGATGGCACCAAACCGGACCTGCGAAAGATCGGGCTGGCTTTCCGTGATGGCTTCGAACAGCGGCAGCAGGTTATCGGGAATATCGCCTGCACCGTGAGTTGAACAGACCACCAGCCAGATACCCTCATGTGGCACTTCATCCAGCTCCGGGCCATGCAGCATCTGCGTTGAGAAGCCCGCTTCCTGTAATTTTTCTTCCAGATGTTCAGCCACATACTCGGCGCTACCCAGAGTACTGCCACTGATTAAGGTGATATCGGCCATCTTGCTCTCCCGGACATTAAGGCGAGCATTGTACGCTGTGATCAAGCGGTGATCCACCTGTGGACAACAGGGTTAATAGATTATGAGAAGCGAACGCAGCCGTTGCCAGCCGCCACATTCGTCAGGGATAAGATTATGCACAAGGCGGAGAAGGATCAGGGCTTGATAGTGCGCATGATCGGGTTTTGCAGCGAGATCAGCGTTTCCGTCGACTGAATTTCATCTATGGTCTGGATCTTGTTGATCAGCACCTGTTGCAGGGCATCAATGGACCGGCACATCACCTTAATAAAGATGCTGTAGTGGCCGGTGGTGTACCAGGCTTCAACCACTTCATCCAGCGCATCCAGTTTGCTCAGCGCCGCCGGATAGTCACGCGCGCTCTTAAGGATAATGCCGATAAAACAGCAGACATCAAATCCCAGCTGGCGCGGATCGATATCAACCCGGGTGCCCAGGATAATGCCCGCCTGCTTCATCTTCTCCACGCGGACATGAATGGTGCCGGGGCTGACGTTAAACTGTTTTGCCAGCTCGGCGTAAGCAGTGCGCGCATTGTCGAGCAGGGCATTCAGAATGCCGCGATCCAGGTTATCGAGCTGCAGATGTTCGGCCATGGCCATCCTCGTTATTGGTCTGCTTAAGTAAACAAGGATGAATGTGCAGCAAAATAGTGGTTCAGGCAACTCCCGGCAGCGACGCCCGTCGCTGCCGGTTCACTTAGCGTTTGCGCCAGACGGTGACCTGCGCCAGCGTGTGCTGGAACTTGCGGGCCGTTTCGCGGATCACAAACGGTTTATCCTGCGGTTCATCGACCAGGTCGAAGTCGGCTGCCAGCAGACGTTGCAGTGCCTGCAGCGTCGTCAGTGCCTCACCGTTTTCACGCACGCCGCCCAGCCAGTTCTCTTTCGGCGTGAAATCCTCCAGCCAGGTATAGGGCGATGAGAGCATCAGAATGCCGCCCTGACGCAGCATCGGCGTGACATCCTGCAGGAATCGTGCGGGCTGACGCAGGCGATCGATCAGGTTGGATGCGAGTACCAGATCGTAACGGGCGGGTTGCGGCTTAAGGTTACAGGCGTCGCCCTGAACAAACTGAATCCGCTGCGCCAGTTCGCTCTCCAGCGCGAAATCTTTCAGGCGAACCTGGCGATACTCCACCAGATCGCCTTCCTGTGGCAGGAGATAACGGAAGTCTTCGCCGCTGGCCAGCTGAAGCGCCACATCGATGAAGCGTGCCGAGTAGTCCATGCCGGTGACACGTTCAAAGTGGCGGGCCAGTTCAAAACTGGCGCGTCCGGTGGCACAGCCAATATCCAGTGCCTCGCCGCGTGCCGTGGTGTAATTCAGCGCCAGGTTTACCAGGCTTTCGGCATAGTTATCCACGCCGAAATAGCGCGGGCCATACTGGAAGTCGAGGTATTGCGACACCATAGCGTCAGATTCATACGGGTTCAGCGCCATGGTTTCCTGATGGCTGGAAACCACGTAGCGGAAACCGGCATGCTGGAAGAAGTGGCGGCGGAACGCATAGCGTGCCGATTTCAGCGCTTCGTTGCCGGTCGATATCCAGCTACCGCCTTTGATCAGCGAATGTTTGCCATCAAAGGTCGGGGTAGAGAAATCATCGTAAAGCGGGTGGACTTTAAAACCTTCAAAGCCGTTGGTCGGCGTGGTCGTCCACTGCCAGACGTTACCGACGATATCGAAGAAGTCACCCTGGGCGAAGAGATCGACCGGTGAAGAGGAAGCCCAGTACGCCAGGTTAATGTTGCCCGGTGCCCGATCCCAATCCGGCTGATCGCCCGCGACCTGTTCGCGCAGCTGAGCCCACTCCGCTTCACAGGGGAGCTGAACACTCATTCCCGTCTGATCCGCTTTCCAGCGGCAGAAGGCCGCCGCTTCCAGCTGGTTAACCTCGGCTGGCCAGTCCCACGGCATCGCGACTTCTTCACACATCAGACGCAGTTTAAGCTGATCGGGCATCGCAGGCGTGCCGACCCAGAAGGTGGGCATCTCCGCTTTAGCAAACTGACACCAGCCCCAGCCTTCGTCATCCCACCAGCGAGCGTCCTGATAACCCCCCGCCTCAACGAACGCCAGGAATTCCGCGTTGCTGACCAGCATTTTGCTCGCCTGGAACGGCTGCAGCGCGATCTGCTGGCGGCCATATTCGACATCCCAGCCATAGGTATCGTCGGTTTTACCCAGCGTGACGGTGCCGCCGGGCATCGGCAGCAGGGTATTGGCCGGGACAGCCTCGCGCTGGTGGCGCGCCATCGGGCAGACCGGCCACGCGGGCTGGGGTTTCACCCACCCGACCGGTAACTGGCGTATCAGTACGCTGGACGTTTCCAGATGAATACGCTCATGCTCAATGCCCATCAGGATCACCCAGGCCGGACTCTCCCAGGTGATCGGCAGAGTCAGCGGCAGGGTCTGGATCAGATCGCTGATCAGCGCTTTAACGCGCCCGCGGTATTCGCGGACTTCTTCGACAGTAGGCCAGTCATAGTGGCTGTCGTTGAGATCGTCCCAGCTCATCTCATCCACACCAATCGCCATCATCGCTTCGATACGATCGTCCAGACGCGCGTCGATAAGGCGTCCGGCCATCAGCTTATTAATGTAGAAGGTAGCGGTGTGGCCAAAATAGAAGATTAAAGGATGGCGCAGCGGAATGGCTTTGGTAAACCAGGCCTGGGGATCGGCCAGACAGGTAAACAGACTTTCATACTGTTCCCAGGTCTGGTGGAAATAGGCCAGCAATTCGGCACGTTTTTGTTCAATGTTATGGCCGGAGAGCAGTAGCGTTCGCGTCGGCGCAGGCAGATCGCGATGAGGTTGAGCAAGCGTCACAGGAAGCTCCAGATTGCTGAGTAAGTGAAACGGTAATTTACTATAGCAAATATGCATTTCTGCCCGATGACTTAACGCCGCCAGTGACGCAGCAGACGGCTTTTCATGCCGGTATCGAAACGCCAGATATGGTCGAAGATCCGCAGAATGCCTGGTTTCCCGTGGGCCGACATAGCTACGGCGTGAAAACGTTGCTGATTATTTCGCTGACGCGTTTTAATGGTCCCGATCACCTCTTCCGGCAGACGCTGGGCAATAAAATCGGAGACGATCACCGCATCGGCTTCCTGCCACAGTGCACCTTCCATCCGGGTCACAACGGAAGAGAGGCAGGCTGCCAGATCGGTGCCGCCGCGAAAGCGCTGACTGAGAAAGCGAATCGCCTGTTCCAGCCCGTCATCACCGGTCAGTTCATAGCCGATCACCTCATGCGCAAACAGCATGATGTAGCAGCGACGGCGATCGGCCAGCGCGACTTTCAGCAGCGCCAGACAAAACGCTTTGGCGCAGCGCTCATTGAAACCACCCATCGAACCCGAGGTATCGACGCAGACGATGAAAGGCCCACGCGGCTGCTCTTCATGCTGCTGGTGGCTGGCCGGACGCATCGTCACCTTTTCATGCCAGGCATCGCCCTGCAGCTTGTAGGTCAGCAGCCGTTTCTCTACCAGCCGCCGGTAAAACTCCAGCTCCAGTTCACTGATACTCAGCGCAGCTAACTCCGGCGGCAGCAGACGCAGCACGTCATCGCTCTGGTGAATGCCGCTGACCTCCTCCGGCACGGCCGCAGGTTCCTGCACCATATGGTGAAAGGCCTCCATAGGGGCATCCTGCGACGGCACCGATTTTGCCTCGCGGCTGCGACCCAGCTGCTGGGCCAGTTTCAGCAGCTCCGGCTGCTGCGCCAGAAAGTCGCCATATTGCAGCATCAGCTGATAGTCGCCAGGCTGCAGCGATGCTTTGCTCATGTCCCACAGCCGGCCAGCGGCGGCTTCGTCATCGTCGCCGAGAATCGGTGCCAGCTGACCGCTCAGCGCCATACGCTGCTGCAGTTCCGCCAGCAGGCGTTCGCGCTGCTGCTCCAGCAACGTCTGATTCAGCGTCAGGGTCTGTAAGGTCAGGCTCAGCCGCCAGCGCTGTAGAAAAAGCTGGTGCTGCGCGCTGCTGAGATGGCTGATATCGGTGTGCTGCAGCAGCCGGTTGGCTTCATCCAGAAAAGGGGAAGGCAGGCTTTCAAGCGCCTGAAGCGTGGCATTCAGCTGGTGGCTGAATTCACGATCGCTGAGGAGTTGTACCCGCTGGAACAGCTGAAACTCTTCGGCCAGCGTGGCCGGAACCGGCGTGGCTTTGAGCTCAGCGTTGATCTCCGCTCGCCAGCGTGGCACATCGCGCAACAGTGCTTTTTTCAGCCCGGGAAACTTTTCAAAAAACAGCGCCAGCTGTGGAGACGCCAGCAGGGCAATAATCAGCTCTTCAATCAGTTCGGTTTCACCCACGGAGAGCAGTGTGCTGAGCGTCTCCAGTGGGATCATTTACGCGCCTGTTTCAACTGTTCCGCCACATCCTGCAGGCTGGTTTCAACGCGCGCCAGCCAGTCATCACTGATAAACAGGCAGCGCTGATGCTGGCTGAACAGATGACGCTGCGACCGCAGTTCACTCTCCAGTGCATCCAGCGCTTCGGTGATCTCACCGGGCAGCGGCTCGCTGTTGCTGACGCCAGGCAGTGTCAGACGCGACGATTGCAGGCTGACATCACGGATAGCCAGGCAGTGCTGCGCATCCACCTGTAAATCCAGACTCTGCGCAAAGCCAATTCCATTGAGCTTGCCGCGAACCTCGCCCCCTTTCTGCAGCCACTGATTCAGTGCATCACGCGCGATAACCAGATGTGTCACCTGCATATCATGCAGCATCAGCGGCTTTTGCAGCATCAGCGTCAGTTGCTCATCAGTGAAGCTTTCCGGCAGATCGTAATGGGGTTTGCGACTGAACATGCCGCTGTGTTTTTCCAGGGTGATCGCCTGTGCGATGCTCTGTTGCTGCTGCAGAGCCATGCGACGCGCTTTTATCTGATGCAGTTTCAGCAACATCGGCTGCTGCTGCCAGGCGTGCTGCGTCATCAGCTGATCGATTTCGCGCTCCAGCAGTTGCATGGACGCGACGTCGTGCCAGAGGCAATCTTTCAGCAGGATCAGGTCTATCGGCGCAATGGCGCTGCGGCCACTGTAAAAGGCGCTGGCCTGCAGCAGATGAATGGCTTTTTTCCAGCGACGATCGGAAATATAGGGCGCAGCGGGCTGGCTTTCCAGTTGCTGGCGCAGCTGATAAATCAGCTCGAACACCGCATCCGGGAGGCTGACCTGACTGATGCCGAGCTGCCACTGCGCATACTCCTCATCACTGATGCGCAGGGATTCCGCAACCGGATTGGTGTGCTCATCCTGCTGATGGGTTAGCATGCTGCGAAAGTTCTGCTTCTCATGCACGTTATCCAGCCACAGGCGGATCAGCATCCGGTCATAGAGCGCTTCAAGGCCGCTGTCCGCTTCCGGCATTTCATTGGAGGCGGTGACCAGCAGACGCATCGGAATGGCCTCTTCGCTGTCGCCATTGCGGAAGCGGCGTTCGTTGATAGCGGTCAGCAGGGTATTCAGAATCGCCGGGCCGGCTTTCCAGATCTCATCCAGAAAAACAATCTCCGCGTCGGGCAGATAACCTTTAGTGAGGCGCTGATAGCGCCCTTCATCCTTCAGTGCCTGAATAGATAGCGGGCCAAACACCTCTTCCGGTGTGGAGAAACGGGTCATCAGATATTCAAAGGCGCGGGCGTGCTGAAAGGCATATTTCAGGCGGCGGGCAATCAGGCTCTTGGCGATGCCAGGCGGTCCCAGCAGGAACACGCTTTCACCGCTCAGCGCTGCCAGCAGGCAAAGACGGATGGCATGATGTCGCTCATACAATCCTTTTTCTAACGCATTGCTAAGGCGAGAAATTCTTTCTGCCAAAAGATGGGGTTGAGCCATAATCACTTCAATGTCCTTACGATCGTCGGGCCGCCGCGCTTCAGCAAGCGCCTTACTCTATAGATCATCATGCGTGAAAGCGTTGATAGCTGTCAGCTTTTTTGTTTCATAAGGTTTGCCTGCTTTGAAAGCGGCGCTGATTGACGCTTTAATGCCTGAAACCACCCCGTTCCCCTGGCAGAGAGGCGAAGCGGGTATAGGA
Organism: Panax japonicus; assembly: GCA_020205505.1. NCBI lineage: Eukaryota > Viridiplantae > Streptophyta > Magnoliopsida > Apiales > Araliaceae > Panax > Panax japonicus. Next base: position 2,230,625 of record JAINUV010001461.1, on the reverse strand, counting down.
ATTTTCGGCAAACCGTGCATACTGTGCGCTTTTTGATGGCCTGAGCGAGGGGTTTTTGCGCCTCTTAGACTCCAACAAAAGATAACTCTATGAGCTCGGATAATAAGCAGTCACTTCGCGGATTAACGCTGGCCGCTATTGGTGTTGTTTACGGGGATATCGGCACCAGTCCGCTGTATACCTTGCGTGAATGTCTCTCCGGACAGTTTGGCTTCGGCGTTGAGCGGGAAGCGGTGTTTGGCTTTTTGTCGCTGATTTTCTGGCTGCTGGTGCTGGTGGTATCACTGAAGTACATCAGCTATGTGATGCGCGCCGACAATGCCGGTGAAGGCGGCATTCTGACACTGATGTCGCTGGCGGGCCGCCATACTGGGGCACGCGCCACGGCAGTGCTGGTGATCATGGGCCTGATTGGCGGCAGCTTCTTCTATGGGGAAGTGGTGATCACGCCGGCCATTTCGGTGATGTCAGCCATTGAAGGTCTGGAGATTGCCGCGCCGTCGCTGGATCCCTTTATTGTGCCGATGTCGATTGCGGTGCTGACGCTGCTGTTTGCGATTCAGAAACATGGCACCGGCATGGTGGGCAAACTCTTCGCGCCGGTGATGCTGGTGTGGTTCCTGGTGCTGGCGATCCTGGGGGTCAGCGGCATCATGAAAAACCCGGAAGTGCTGCATGCGCTGAATCCCGCCTATGCGGTCGAGTTCTTCCTGCACTATAAATCTGTCTCATTCTTCGCGCTTGGCGCGGTGGTACTGGCGATTACCGGGGTTGAAGCGCTGTATGCCGATATGGGTCACTTCGGTAAAGTGCCGATCCGACTGGCCTGGTTCTCGGTGGTGCTGCCGTCGCTGGTCCTGAACTACTTTGGTCAGGGCGCGCTGTTACTCAGCGATCCCAAAGCGATTAAAAACCCTTTCTTCCTGCTGGCGCCGGACTGGGCGCTGATCCCGATGCTGATTCTGGCGACGCTGGCCACGGTGATTGCCTCGCAGGCGGTGATCTCCGGCGTCTTCTCGCTGACGCGTCAGGCGGTGCGACTGGGCTATCTGCCGGGGATGCGTATCATCCACACCTCTGAGCGCGAATCGGGCCAGATCTATATTCCGGTGATTAACTGGGTACTCTACTTCGCCGTGCTGATTGTGATTATCAGCTTTGAGCATTCAAGTAATCTGGCTGCGGCCTACGGTATCGCCGTCACCGGCACTATGGTGCTGACCGCGATGCTCTCCTGTACCGTGGCGGTTAAAAACTGGCACTGGAATAAGCTGGCGGTTGCCGTCATCCTGGTACTGATGCTCTGTATCGACGTGCCGCTGTTTACCGCCAACCTGGTGAAAATCTTCTCCGGTGGCTGGCTGCCGCTCTGTCTCGGTCTGGTGATGTTTATCATTATGACGACGTGGAAAAGCGAACGTTTCCGCCTGCTGCGCCGCATGCACGAGCATGGCAACTCCCTGGAGGCGATGATCGCGTCACTGGAGAAATCGCCGCCGGTTCGCGTGCCGGGCACGGCGGTCTATATGTCGCGTGCACTGAATGTGATTCCGTTTGCCATGCTGCATAACCTCAAGCACAACAAAGTGTTGCATGAGCGGGTGGTGCTGCTGACGTTGCGGACGGAAGATGCGCCTTACGTGCACAACGTGCGTCGCGTGACGATTGAGCAGCTGTCGCCCACCTTCTGGCGGGTGGTGGCCAGCTACGGCTGGCGCGAAACGCCAAACGTCGAGGAGATTTTCCACCGTTGCGGGCTGGAAGGGCTCAACTGCCGCATGATGGAGACATCCTTCTTCATGTCGCATGAGTCGCTGATTATCGGCAAACGGCCGTGGTATCTGCGCCTGCGTGGCAAACTCTTCCTGGCGCTGCAGCGCAATGCGCTCCGCGCGCCAGACCAGTTTGAGATCCCGCCAAACCGGGTGATTGAGCTGGGCACCCAGGTCGAAATTTGATCTGCAGTGCCCGCCTTACGAGGCGGGCGCTGACCAGCGCAGCGTAACGCATAATCCGCCGCCTGAGCGCTGGCTGAAGGTGACCTGCATCCCGTGCAACTGGGCGATATTGCGGACTATCGATAATCCCAGCCCGCTTCCGCTCTTCTCCTGACCTGGCGGTCGCCAGAAACGTTCACCAAGCCGTTGCAGATCGGCTGCACTCAGACCTTCGCCGTTATCCTCTACCGACAGGCTATTCGCCTGAAGACGCACATCAACTTCGCTGCCCGCTGGCGTATAGCGAATGGCATTATCCAGCAGATTACGCACCAGAAGTGACAGTAACAGCGGATGCCCCTGAATCTGCGGATCGGCGTCAGCATGCAGCCGCAGCGTGACACCCGTTTTATCCGCCAGCGGCAGCTGTGCAGCCAGCGTCTCCTGGACCGTACGTTTCAGCGCCACCGTTTCGAAGGCGCTGCGTGCATCATCAGCTTCAACCCGTGAGAGCGTCAGCAGCTGATCCACCAGCCGGGTTGCGCGGATAATGCCGGCATCCAGCTGCTGCAGCGCATGGGTTCGCATCACTTCATCATCTGCAGTCAGCTGGATCACCTCGCTTTGCACCTGCAGCGCGGCCAGCGGACTGCGCAGCTCATGTGCGGCATCAGAGGTAAAGCGCCGTTCACGCTGCATCATTGCGCTGATGCGGCTGAACAGACCATTGAGCGCGACCATCAGCGGTTGCACCTCTTTCGGCACGCGGTCTGCCTGCAGCGGCGTATCATCATCGGGCGCGCGCTGCGCCAGCTGCTGTGCCAGCGTCTTCAATGGGCGCAGTTCAGACCAGACCAGACCGATCAGCAGCAGCAACATAAAGGGCAGCGCGATCAGCCAGGGCAGCATGCTGGCTTTCATCAGATCCTGCGTCATGTCGTCACGGTATTCGGACTCCTGACCCACCACCACCCGGAACTGCTGGTCGGGCGTGGTCAGCCAGACAAACCGCCAGCGATCGTCATCATTAGTGAGCTGGCCCTCATGAAACCCCTGATACTCCGCCTCAAACGGCAGGTAGCGGCCATTGTCACCATCATTCATCACCTGCCTGCCGTCACGCGTGAAGACGGCAAAGGCCAGCGCGTCGTCATCCTGATCGCCACGATGGTGGCGCAGTATCTCTTTGGTTTTAGGCAGAGTGGCGTTGTCCAGCGAGGAGAAATCCAGCGTCAGCAGACGCTTTGCCAGCAGCATCTGCTGGGTATCGAAGAGCTCATCAAGGGTTTCACGTGTCTGATGCCAGGCACTCAGGCTGGCGCTGGCCCAGCAGATCCCGAGTAGCAGCACAAAACCGATACCCAGCCGCAGAAACAGGCTCATTGATCGCATTCAGCCGCTCCCAGGGTATAACCGACGCCGTGCAGCGTGCGGATAAACTGGCTGCCCAGTTTTTTACGCAGATGATGAATGTGAACCTCTACCGCATTGCTGGATACATCGGCGTCCCAGCTGTAGAGCTTCTCTTCCAGCTGGCTGCGTGTCAGCACCCGGCCTGGGTTTCGCATAAACAGTTCCAGCAGCGCCAGTTCACGGCTTTTCAGCGCAATCGCCTCACCTTCGCGCATCACACTGTGGCTGCCGGGTATCAGCACCACATTGCCGTGACGGAGTTCGGGCTGCAGCTGGCCATGACGGCGGCGGATCAGCGCCTGTAAGCGAGCTGCTACTTCGGTTAAGGCAAAGGGTTTACACAGATAGTCGTCGGCTCCCAGTTGCAGGCCTTCGACCCGCTGATCGAGCGCATCGCGTGCAGTCAGTATCAGTACCGGTACATCTTTGCCCTGCTGTCGCCACTGCCGCAGAATATCGAGCCCATCCCGCTCGGGCAGTGAGAGATCCAGAATCACTGCATCCCAGGGCGCGGCCTCCAGCGCGTTAAAGCCCGTCTCACCAGAGGTAAACCAGTCAACGCTGAAGCCCAGTTTACTCAACCCCGCCTTGATACCGTCGCCAATTAAACGATCATCTTCAATCAGTAAAATACGCATCACGTCTCCCTGTTCCGATAGCGCTTTATACGAAGCAACTTCCTGCTTGTACAGCTGATTTCGGCGAAAATAGCTTATTTTTGCCTCTTAAGAAGCTGTTAAGAACTTTATGGTCAACTAAGCTCAACAAGACGAACCACATCATGGAAAAGAGGTGACAAAATGAAAAAGCACGCTGCAATTCTGGCCGTCGTAATGCTGGCTTCCGCCCCGGTTTTCGCTGCACAGCAGGGTGGATTTGTTGATCCCAGTGCGCCAGCCGCACAGACGCAGGCAGCAGCTGGTCAGGGCGGATTCAGTGCCGATCACACCAGTGTGGTGACCGTAAAGCAGGCTGAAGAGATGAAGGATGACAGCTGGGTCACCGTGCGCGGTAAGCTGGAGAAACAGATCGGCAACGAAGATTATCTGTTCCGCGACCAGACCGGCACCATGAAAGTCGAAATCGACCACAAGCACTGGAACGGCCAGACTATCTCACCTAAAGACAACGTCGAGCTGACGGGTGAACTGGATAAAGATTTCAACAGCATTGAGATGGACGTTAAGCAGGTTAAGAAACTGCCTTAATCCTCTCCTCCGGGGCCGCGTTCGCGGCCCTTTTTCCAGCCCCTCCCCCGACTTAATACAAATTTCTCCCCGCGTGAGCGAAACGTTTCGATAGCGATCACAGATTTCTTCTTTGCCGGTTGAGTTGATGGCGGCTTTTCATACACTCCTGACAGCGAAACGTTTCGCTGTGGAGTGAAAAGATGAAAAAAGGTCGCTTGTTAAACGCTGAACTCTCTCATGTGATTGCCCGCCTGGGACACACGGATACGCTGACGATTGCTGATGCAGGCTTGCCGATTCCGGCCGGGCCGCAGCGCATCGATTTAGCGCTCACGCCGGGTACGCCCGATTTTATGCAGGTGGTTAATGCTGTCGCACTGGAGATGCAGGTAGAGAGCGCCCTGATCGCGGAAGAGATTAAGCAGCATAATCCGCCACTTCATAGCGCGCTTGTCGCCGTGCTCGAAGCCTTGCAACAGCACCAGGGGAATATCATCACCATCAGCTACATCAGTCATGAACAATTCAAACAACAAACGCAGCGTAGTCAGGCGGTCATTCGCAGCGGAGAGTGCTCTCCGTTTGCGAATGTCATCCTCAGCGCCGGTGTGACCTTCTGAGGCCGCTATGCAACCTTTACTGCAACTCGACGGCATTGAAAAATCCTTTCCGGGTGTGAAAGCCCTCAAGGGTGCGTCGCTGAATGTCCGGGCAGGACGCGTGATGGCGCTGGTGGGCGAGAACGGCGCAGGCAAGTCCACCATGATGAAAGTTCTGACCGGCATCTATCAATATGATGCTGGTACGCTGCGCTGGCTGGGCAAAGAGACCCGTTTCAGTGGGCCGAAAGCGTCTCAGGAAGCGGGTATTGGCATCATTCATCAGGAACTGAACCTGATCCCTCAATTAACCGTGGCGGAGAATATTTTTCTCGGCCGCGAATATGTCAGCCGTTTTGGCCGTATCCAGTGGCCGCGCATGTATGCCGAAGCCGATGCGCTGCTTAAACGGCTTAATCTGCGCTTCAACAGCCACAAGCTGGTGGGGGATTTGTCGATTGGCGATCAGCAGATGGTCGAAATCGCCAAAGTCCTGAGCTTTGAGTCGCAGGTGATCATCATGGATGAGCCGACCGATGCGCTGACCGATACCGAAACGCTGTCGCTGTTCCGGGTGATCAACGAACTGAAAGCGCAGGGCTGCGGCATCGTCTATATCTCGCATCGCATGAAAGAGATCTTTGAGATCTGCGATGACGTCACGGTGTTCCGCGACGGTCAGTTTATTGCTGAACGCCCGGTCAGCGAACTGACCGAAGAGAGCCTGATCGAAATGATGGTCGGCCGTAAGCTGGAAGATCAATATCCCCATATTGATCAGGCACCAGGCGACGTGCGGCTGAAAGTGGAGAACGTCAGCGGACCGGGCGTGGATAACGTCAGTTTCAGCCTGCGCAAAGGTGAAATCCTTGGGGTTTCCGGCTTAATGGGCGCGGGCCGTACCGAACTGATGAAGGTGCTTTACGGCGCCCTGCCGCGTCGCGAAGGCACACTGTGGCTCAATGGTCGGGAAGTGGTGACGCGCTCACCGCAGGATGGGCTGGCTAACGGCATCGTCTATATCTCCGAAGATCGTAAGCGCGATGGCCTGGTGCTGGGCATGTCAGTAAAAGAGAACATGTCGCTGACAGCGTTAGGCTATTTCAGTCACGGCAGCGGCACGCTGAAACATGCGGCAGAGCAACTGGCGGTGGGCGACTTTATCCGGCTGTTTAACGTTAAAACGCCTTCAATGGAGCAGCCCATTGGTCTGCTTTCGGGCGGCAACCAGCAGAAAGTGGCGATTGCCCGCGGTCTGATGACCCGGCCTAACGTATTGATTCTGGACGAACCGACACGCGGTGTGGATGTCGGCGCGAAGAAAGAGATCTATCAACTGATTAACCAGTTTAAAGCCGAAGGGCTGAGCATCATTCTGGTCTCCTCGGAAATGCCGGAAGTGCTGGGCATGAGCGACCGGATTCTGGTGATGCATGAAGGCCGTATCAGCGGCGAATTTACCCGAGAAGAAGCCACTCAGGAGAGCCTGATGGCAGCCGCCGTAGGCAAGCAACACAGCGAGGATTTAGTGGTATGACGACCCAAACTTTACCTGCCAGCCGTCGCTGGTTTAGCAAAAGCTGGCTACTGGAACAGAAGTCGCTGATTGCGCTGATGGTGCTGATCGCCGTGGTGGCCAGCCAGAGCCCGAACTTCTTTACCGTGGCGAACCTGTTCAACATTCTGCAGCAGACCTCGGTTAACGCCATTATGGCGGTCGGGATGACGCTGGTGATCCTGACTTCTGGTATCGACCTCTCTGTGGGATCACTGCTGGCCCTGACTGGCGCGGTGGGTGCATCGCTGGTGGGTATGGAGGTCAATGCCCTGGTCGCGGTGGCGGCGTCGCTGGCGCTGGGAGCGGCAATCGGTGCCCTGACCGGCACCATTGTGGCGCGCGGCAAAGTGCAGGCGTTTATCGCCACGCTGGTCATGATGCTGCTGCTGCGCGGTGTCACCATGGTCTACACCGACGGCAGTCCGGTTAACACGGGTTTTAATGCCAATGCCGATCTGCTGGGCTGGTTTGGTATCGGTCGTCCGCTGGGTATCCCTGCGCCGGTCTGGCTGATGGCGCTGGTCTTTATTGCTGCCTGGTACATGCTGCAGCACACCCGTCTGGGTCGCTATATCTATGCGCTTGGCGGTAATGAAGCGGCAACGCGTCTCTCCGGCATCAATGTGAATCGCGTCAAAATCATCGTCTATTCTCTGAGTGGCATGCTGGCAGCGCTGGCAGGCACCATTGAAGTGGCGCGCCTTTCTTCGGCACAGCCGACAGCGGGCACCGGCTATGAGCTGGATGCGATTGCTGCGGTCGTGCTGGGCGGAACCAGCCTGGCAGGCGGTAAGGGCCGTATTTTCGGCACCCTGATTGGCGCACTGATCCTCGGCTTCCTGAATAACGGCCTGAACCTGATGGGCGTCTCTTCGTACTACCAGATGATCGTTAAGGCGGTAGTAATCCTGCTGGCGGTGCTGGTAGATAATAAAAGCAGTAAATAACTCTGACCTTACACAGGATGACATGATGAAAAAGTTAACCGCACTGGCCGTGATCCTTGGCGCAACGCTCAGTACCAGCGCTATGGCCAAAGATACTATCGCGCTGGTGGTTTCAACCCTGAATAACCCGTTCTTTGTTTCGCTGAAAGAGGGTGCGCAGAAAGAAGCGGACAAGCTGGGCTACAACCTGGTGGTGCTGGATTCACAGAACAACCCGGCGAAAGAGCTGGCTAACGTGCAGGATCTGACGGTTCGCGGCACCAAACTGCTGCTGATCAACCCAACCGACTCTGATGCTGTGGGCAATGCGGTGAAGATGGCTAACCAGGCGAACATTCCGGTTATCACGTTGGATCGCGTTGCGGCACAGGGCATCGTTGTCAGCCACGTCGCCTCCGATAACCGTTTCGGCGGTAAAATGGCCGGCGACTTCATCGCCAAAAAAGTTGGCGAAAGCGCCAAAATTATTGAACTGCAGGGCATTGCCGGGACTTCTGCCGCCCGTGAGCGTGGCGAAGGCTTCAAACAGGCCGCTGATGCGCATAAATTCCAGATCCTCGCCAGCCAGCCTGCCGATTTTGACCGTACCAAAGGTCTGAACGTCATGCAGAATCTGCTTCAGGCACACCCGGACGTTCAGGCCGTATTCGCTCAGAACGACGAAATGGCGCTGGGTGCCCTGCGTGCGCTGCAGACCGCCGGTAAAACCGGTGTGATCGTCGTTGGTTTTGACGGTACTGCCGATGGCGTTAAAGCGGTAGAAGGTGGCAAACTGTCTGCGACCGTGGCACAGATGCCAGACAAAATTGGCATGATCGGCGTAGATACCGCTGATAAAGTGCTGAAGGGTGAAAAAGTGAAGGCGATCAACCCGGTCGACCTGAAGCTGGTCACTCAATAACTCAAAGAAAAGCAGGGCACTGCGCCACCCTCCTGGTGGCGCACTTATTCCGGACTCCCCTAATGAGCAAAAACGCAAAACTGGCCGTTCTTGGCAGCATTAACGCTGACCACATCCTTAATCTGGCGCACTTTCCTCGTCCCGGTGAAACGGTGATCGGGCAGAATTATCAGATTGCGTTTGGCGGTAAGGGTGCGAATCAGGCTGTCGCCGCCGGTCGTGCTGGTGCCGATATCGCATTTATCGCCTGTGTGGGCGCTGACGACATTGGTGAACGTGTTCGTCAGCAACTGGCCCGGGACAATATTGATACTACGCCGGTCGAAGTGGTCGAGGGTGAGTCAACCGGCGTGGCGATGATTTTCGTCAATGGTGACGGTGAGAACAACATCGGCATCTACTCCGGTGCAAACGCGGCGTTAACACCCGCCTGCGTGACGCGCCATCAGCAGGTTATCGCCGACGCCGATGCACTATTAATGCAGCTGGAATCACCGCTGGAAAGTGTGCTGGCTGCCGCGACGCTTGCCCGACAGCATCAGACGCAGGTTATTCTCAATCCTGCACCCGCCACCCAGCTCTCAGATGAACTGCTGGCGTTGATCGATATTATTACCCCGAATGAAACCGAAGCCGAGAGTCTGACCGGCATTGCGGTCAGCAACGACGAAGATGCCGCCCGCGCTGCGGCAGTACTGCACGCGAAAGGCATCGGCACGGTACTGATTACTCTGGGTCGCCGCGGTGTCTGGCTGAGTGAGCAGGGAGAAGGTCAGCGTATTGCTGGCTTCAGCGTTAAAGCTATCGACACCATCGCGGCGGGCGACACCTTTAATGGCGCCTTTATTACCGCGCGACTGGAGCAGAAAACGATGTATGACGCGGTGCGGTTTGCCCATGCCGCCGCTGCTATCGCCGTTACCCGCTCAGGTGCGCAGCCCTCCGTGCCGTGGCGCGCGGAGATCGATGAATTTTTGCAGCAGCAGGGCTAAGCATTTGAGCACCATGAAAGATGTCGCTCGCCTGGCGGGCGTCTCTACCTCCACTGTCTCGCACGTTATCAATAACAATCGCTTTGTTAGTGAAGGCGTGCGCGAAAAAGTTGAGCAGGCCATTCGCCATCTGAACTACGCCCCCTCTGCGCTGGCGCGCAGTCTGAAAATCAATCAGACGCACACGATCGGTATGCTGCTGACCACCAGTAGTAACCCATTTTATGCCGAAGTGGTGCGGGGCGTGGAGGAGAGCTGCTATCAGCGTGGCTACAGCCTGATTCTCTGTAACACGGCAGGTGATGAAGAGCGGATGAACCGCAGCCTGGAAACGCTGATGCAGAAGCGCGTCGACGGTTTATTGATCATGTGTACGGAAAGTCACCTGCCCTCGGCCGACATTCTGAACCGTTATCCCTCTATACCTGCCGTCATGATGGACTGGGCGCCGTTTGAAGGCCGTGGAGACATTATTCAGGATAACGCGCTGCTGGGCGGGGAGCTGGCGACTCAGCATCTTATCGACAGTGGTTATACCCGCATCGCCTGTATCGCCGGGCCACAGGATAAAACCCCGGCTCGAATGCGCCTGGAAGGTTATCGCAACGCCATGACAAAGAGTGGCCTGGCGATTCTGCCCGGCTATGTGGTGAATGGTGACTTTGAATTCCAGGGAGGCTACAACGGGATGGTCGAACTGCTGGCGCTGGAAACGCCGCCGGAAGCGGTTTTCACCAGCAACGATGCCATGGCGGTGGGCGTTTATCACGCACTCTATCAGGCCGGCATGCAGGTTCCGCAGCAGATGGCGGTAATGGGATATGACGATATCGAACTGGCGCGCTATCTCACTCCGCCACTGAGTACCATCCATCAGCCGAAAGATGCGCTGGGTGAACTGGCGATAGACACCCTGCTCCATCGTCTCAGCAATCCCGACGCCAGTCAGCAAACGCTGGTGCTGACGCCGGAACTGGTGGTGCGTGGATCGGTTTAGCGCTTTTTCTTTTTGTCGCGATTACTGATCAGATTACGTCCATCGCCGTTTTTCAACAGCATAAAGGTCAGCGCCGACAGTACTGTTACCACGCCCATGGTCATAAACGTGGCGTGGAACTGTGAAATGGTGCTGGTTTCAAACTCCTGGTAGAAGCGCAGCACCGCGGCGCTGACGGCCACACCAAAACTGATCGCTAGCTGCTGAGTCACGGCCAGCACGCTGTTACCACCGCTGGCGTTATCATCATTCAGATCGGCCAGGGTGATGGTATTCATGGCGGTAAACTGCGTAGACATGGCCATGCCGAGAATAAACAGCGGCAGTAAGAGCACGATGATGCTTTCAGCGGGCGACTGCAGAGAGAAGCTGGCGATCAGAATGCCAATAATGGCGGTAATGCCAACCAGCAGGCGGCGGTAACCCAGCCAGCGCAGCAGTTGCGTCACCGTCGACTTCGCCAGTATTGAACCAATGGCGATGGGTGCCATCATGCAGCCCGCGATAATCGCTGAATAGCCAAAGCCGACCTGCAACATGAGCGGCATCAAAAAGGGCACACAGCCGGTGCCAAGACGTGACGCGATGTTGCCACCGATGCCTACTGAGAACGTCCGGGTTTTAAACATCGGCAGATTGATCAGTGGCGAAGGGTGATTTCGGGCATGCACTATATAAAGAAGCAAAAGCACAATCCCGCTGAGTAATATCCCGCCCGCCAGCCAGGCGGAAACAATCCGCTCGCCAAACAGCTCAATCCCAATCGAGATCATCACCAGTCCGGCCCCGAACAATAAGAAGCCGAAAAAGTCGAAGCGGCGCTTAGGCGTGGTGAAGTCCGGCATATATTTGCGTGCATAGATAATGCCGAGAATGCCAATCGGGATATTAATCAGGAAAATCCAGTGCCAGGTCGCGTAGGTCACCAGCACGCCGCCCAGCATTGGCCCCAGTATTGGGCCAACTAATCCCGGCATGGTGACAAAGTTGAGAACCGGCAATAGCTCACTGCGCGGATAGGCGCGTAACAGCGCCAGTCGCGCGACCGGCATCATCATTGCGCCACCGACGCCCTGTATGATGCGCGAGATGACCAGTACCTGAAGTGTGGGAGAAAGTGCACAAGCCAGCGAGCCGAGGGTAAACAGCGAAACGGCAACGATAAATACCTTGCGCGTGCCGTAGCGATCGGCGAGCCAGCCGCTGACCGGAATCAACATAGCGACAGTCAGGGTGTAGCTGATGACGGCGGATTGCATGGCCAGAGGAGAACGGTCGAGGCTGGTGGCGATAGCGGGCAGGGCAGTATTCAGTATGGTGGCGTCGAGTGACTGCATGAAAAAGGCCATGGCAGCTATCCATGGCAAACCAGCCATGCTGCGCGCGGATTTTATCATTGAGTATCCTTCCTGGGGTTATCCTGCGAGAAGAAGCAAAATAATAGCACCCGCATTAAGCCACGGCAGGTCTCTTTACAACGTTTAATGGCGATTTTTGTGCGTTATTCCGTCATGAAACGTCTCTTTTTAAGCCGTTCGTTTAAAAAAGATGCGCTCAGCAAATTAATTCA